>VMDR010006560.1:0-44853 GCA_007922815.1 Macrotus californicus | reverse complement strand
GTTCTCTATTTAGAGAAATCCTATTTTATTATAACTTCTTGACAATAGCAATTTTTTAATGTTTATTTAATCTCTCCTTTTGCCCAACTTAGAATATTTCCTAAATTTGTCTTCAAATTTATCTTTTTGAATTGTTAGTTTCTACTATAAAGTACTAATTTTCCAGGGATTTACCCCTCTTTTGTTCTCAGAATGTTCTCTCTTTGATTGTTTTTGAATGGTTTCCTGTTTTTGCTCATGGTTGCAGTATTTTATTTCTTTTATCCCCAAGGGTATAGTAATTGTCTTTGGAGTTTTATTCTCCATGAAAAACCATTCCAACTTTTATTTGACTGTTTTGATTTTCATATTTCATAGTAGAAACTCTTTTGTTTTTTGTGATATTTGGTTGTCTGCTCATACTTAAGAGTCGACAACTAAAAATGAAGTGGAAGCACAACAACACAGGTGGATGGAGATTTAACCCAACTTTCTGAAGTATATAGCACTGCTGGTTCTTAGTAAGCACCATTTTGGAATGATGCTACTTACAGAAACTGGCTTGCTTCTTGGCCACCCTCAATACTGGTAAAATTTGATGTGTGTATGTGTGTGTGTGTTTTTCCAGCTTGCTAAGTTATTTACCATTTGTCCAAATATTTTTCACCTTCTAAAATTGTATTCTTTTTTCTTTTCTTCTTGTTGTACTCCTGTTCTATCTGTCTTTATGAGTTATACTTTTAAATAAAGATATATGTGTTCTTTTTTTAGTGTGGTTTATGAACAGACTAAAAGTAGATGGATGTGTTCAACCTGCCATTTTTGGCAGAAATGCTATGGCTTCCATCCTTCAGCCTAATCCTTAGAATTGATCCTCTTCAGGTACCATCCTCATTGTCTTTTCTTTTCATTCTACTTACTCTTGCTTCTCATTCCTGTGACTTCAACTATCATGGATAGACCAATGATTTTCAACTTGATGTCTTTATTTCCTAGCTTTTCCCTACATTTTCAGGGCTTTACTTCCTGTAGAAGGTCCACAATCAGTAGTTGGATCTTCTACATTTCCCTCAAAATGCTTTCAGGATTGACATAATTCTTTATTATGCCTTCCTTACATCAAGCTTTCTTCTCTTTTTTTGTGTTTCCTCTTTTATTTGAGTCACAAACCATGTAAACTTTAAAGCTAAAAATCCTCCTTAACACTCTCTTTTCCCTTACCTCTTACATCTAATTAATTACCAACTCCTGCTAAATTTACTTGCTAAATATCTTTCCTTATACTTCATTCATCCCTTGCACATTATCAATCCTTCTGTCTTATTTCAGGCTTTTAACATCTATTATAGACATCACAATAACCTAACTTGATATCTTCCTCTGATCTCTCTAAATCTCCAATCTATTGATATAAATTAATCATTCAACAAACATTTATTGAGTATCTAAATCTGTGCCACATATGGTATTCCCTGGAAATACTGGGAAAAAACCTGGGTTTTCTTTGTGTTAGTAGGGAAATTATTTTACTGGGAAAATATCACATTAATGGGAAATTACAGAACAGCATGCTAAGTCTTATGACAGGAGAAGTACAGGGTACTGGAGAGCTATATAGGAAAGCAATCTAACTCCAGAACAATTGGAAAGACTTCCTAGGAGAAGGTCATGCACATAAACACCACAAAATTAGGGAGTTTTTCAAATGGAAGACACAACCCCTGCCAAAGGCTCTGACGTGGTGGGCACATTTGATGGCCTGAGAGATGTTCAATGACTGAAATGGAGGATGAGAAGAAAATGTGTTCAAGAGCCCGATTGGTCAGTGCCTTCCACACCAATTTTAGGAGACTGGGGATTTCTTCTAAGAAAAGAAGGAGGCAAACAGGAACCTTTATGATTTGTACTGCATTTTAGAAAACTACTTCTTCTTGTGGGTAATGGATTGAAAATGATCAAGTTTGCAGAGGGAGACCAGTGGTGGTAATTGAGTTGGCAGACAGTGATGGCTTGAAATAGAGTTAGGAAAGTGGAGAGCAGGGTATGTAGGACAAGCAGTTAGCTCTGCAGGGTCTGAGGAGGGATGTTTGGGAGGGTAACAGAATAGGAGGAGTGAAGAAACATAGAAGTGGTAGGTTTGAAGGAATGGCTCAATGATGAGTTAAAGTATGACTACATTGAGTTTGAAATGCCTGTGGGACATCCAAGTGGTGATACACAGAAATCTATTCATATATTTTCTCCATAGTGCGCTCAGCAGGAAACCACAACCCTTGGCACGTACACTGAGTCCTTTCCATTCTCACCCAAGCACATCTGTCTGGCTTCATCTCTTAACAACACCTGGACCTCTTCACCTACTTATTCACAATCTTTCATGCCTCCCGTCTTTAAATATACTTCTGCACTTTTGACTCATATCACATCAATACTTTTGTGAAATTTAGATTCTTTGTGATTCAGAACAAATCTCTCCCATCAGGTGTTTGCAGGGATGGTAGCCTTAACTGAAGGTCATGAGGGTTAACAGGGAGAGATCATGTTACACGGCTGGCCTTGTCATAGGTTGCACCCCCTTCTCTCACCTACCAGATCTGTGCTCTCCCATACACTAACCATGGCCATCTGTGGGGGCTCTCGAACACTTGAAATGTAGCTAGTTTGAGATCAGGTGTGCTGTAAGTATAAAACACGCAAAATTTTGAAGATGGTGATAAAAGAACAAAATATCTCAGTAATAATTTTTAAATATTGACTGTGTTGAAAAGATAATGTTTTGGATATGTTAAGTAAATCATCAAAATGAATTTCATTTCTAAAAATTTTACTTTTTAAAAATGTGACTACTGAACACATAAAAATTATACAGGTGGTTCACATTACATTTCTACCCAACAGTGCTGTCTGAGACCCCTCTCCAAAATTGTCAGATTCTTCTTTTATTTTGCAAAAACAATTTAGCTCTTGAAATTCTGTTTAAACTTATCTACCCAATTCAATCAAGGACTTTCATTTTATAAGCTCTCCTTAGGAGGAAGTTGTTATTTATATCAAAAACAGAAACATTAAAACACCGAAACATTCATATTCCTACTTTAGTACTCACTCCATGGTAGTGTGGTTGTTTACAAAAATGCCTCTTTCCCCCCCTGGACTGCAAACAAAAAGCTTGTCTTGCTCATCTTTTCATCCCTGATACTTAACACTGTGGGAAGCACATAGTAGGTACTAAGAAATGTTTGTTAAATGACAAACATTTTAAGGATTGGGTTATTATCTGAAAAGATAATATTAGTGGAATTTGAGAATAACATTCACGGCAATCAGTTTGATGTAATTAAGAGTAGTGGTAAGCATGCTTTGATATTCCTATATCCCTCCATTTTCCCTTGACCTTACAAATTGATCCAATAATTACCACTTTAAGCTGTTCATTGCCTCTTTGTCACAAAGTCTGTGCTAATGTCATTCTCCTCTAGTCATGTAAGTAGAAGCAGAGGAAGAATTTGAATCAATAAAGCTAACAAACAAATAACAAGCTGGAGAAGTGGAACCTGTCACTTAAGAACATCAAGGGTGAAGGGCGTATTGACAGTTTCTGGTAACTAAGTAGATTGAGTATTGACAGCGGAAGTCACTATGAAATGAACACTTACTTGAGATCGTGTTTACATTAAGCTGTCATAGCAAGCAGGTATCATAAATACCACTGCAGCACTGTCCTTGAGCCTGTTGGGCCAGGGTTTATGCCGCACTGTAAGCACGACTGCAAGTGCCATCCCTTTAATGCACAATTTAAAGTTTGAAATACACTTGCTGACTTCACACAACACTAGCCCCCTAATGACTGGAACTTTGCCTGTACTTCAGAAGAAAATGTCCAGAGAGAACAAGCATAAAGTGGCGTGGTGAAAACGATAATACAAATTGAGCCAGATTTCCCTGGTGGTTTAGGCACATCTCAATTTTAAATGTAAAACTTTTGGAAATTGCATTTCCTCTTTAAAGCCACATATTTAGTAATCTCAAGAGGTGTCTCATAACTTCTGTGAGTGAAAGACTCTAGGTCCTAAGGGAATACTTATGAATAAGAAGAGTGAGGTGAATATTAGTTTATATTTTTGGCAATTAATGTATAAATGTCATCCTGAAACCCTCTGATATTTCAGAAAGGGTGTGTGTATCTTCCAGAATAAAGGGTACCTACTTCACAAGTAGTAGCCATGCTGCAGGTCCATGGGTGGCATGCTGTGCCTGGGATTCATTGCAGGTCACGTCTCAGAGGCTGCTGGCGCTGCCGGCCATTTACAACAGGCCTGCAATGTCTACATTTCTCTTCCTGAAACTTGGTTTCTAAGAGGAACAGAGGGATCTTAAATGACGACATCCCTCCCCCAGCTCCCATCAGTGTGTGGGTGGTACTTTGGGCGTTTTAAGCATGCTCAATGAAAGAACAAATAAAACTTCTAGAAACTAACAGTTTACAATGCCTCTGTTTCCATAAGTGGCTTAGCAACAAATGCTTTGGGTTTCAACAAAAACAGTAAATTTACCAGAAAGAAAAGTAAAGATGTAAATAGGAAATCTTTTTCTTTTCCACTGAAGCCAAAGCAGCAAAAAGCCAGGCAAGGAACGGAACTTCCCAGCAGTTTAGAGCACTCTTTGTATAGGATGAGATAGATGCGTGGAGCATTTATTACGTTGTTACCTTTTAGTGTGATATTAAGCTAAATTCGAGAAAGTAAAGTTTGCTGTAATAAAGTTGCCTCAGAAAAAATCAGCAATTTCTTCACTCACTTTCTAGAAAGGCTTTTCTGAAATGAAGCCACAGCACCTATGCCCTCTCTGCTCATTTAGAGGGTGGAAGAAATCACTGCCCTTGTTTCTCATTTGCTCCTAGGGACTACAGGACTAAGCAGGCCCAAGCTAAAGTCCGTTTGCTCAGGGGAAAGCAATTGATGACATGGGAAAAATATTTAATAATATATACACCTATTCATTTCCTCTACTGGGTGTCCACCTCTTGTTTTCTTTCTTTTATGCGAATAATAGAACTAAGAAGTAATTTATTGCCTGTCAAATGCTAATCTTTCATATTTCTCTGCTGGTTTGGCCAGAACATTTCTATGTTGCCTTTTTAATAGTAATATGGTAATGAATATCCAAGTTTCAAATTGCAGTATAGTTTTTAAAAATCCTATATTGGAGAGAGAGAGAGAGAAAGAGAGAGAGAGAGAGAGAGAGAAAGAGAAGGGAAGAAAAATAGTGAATAGGCAGTTTAAATGATAAGCTGATTTTGTATAGCAATGGCCACTGTAAAAATATCTCAAAAATATGGAAATTGGCCAATTCAGCAAACCTGACTGTCATTTATCATACAATGAGAAAGCAGAGTAGGAGGGAATAGTAATTTCATTCTAATGCTTCTCTAATTTAAAAGCCATTTTCCATTAAAGAAAGTTTTTAGGTATTCATTTTCCCTAAAATTAATGAACTTCCTTAAACTTTTTAATTTTCTCTGTTCTAGTTGATCACTTTTGTGGTTGTGATCAGCAAAAGCCCAGAGTAGACATTTCTTCCAAAGTATTTATCTGCAGGCATATTAGAGTACAAAACAGAGCGACTGGTAGACTAAGCGTGACCAGCGGAGGCAGAAGCCTTCCTGGTTTCCCGAGCCATTCACATAATCCTCTCCACTCCTCCAACGGTATTTACCTACAGAGCCGTACTCTCAATGAAACTGAATGGCAGTAGTTTAGGATTATTTCCCCTTCATAGATCTTAACCGAATCTTTTAAATTTAAATAATGTGATTCAGTCCTTTTGTACAATCCTCATGTTTTCCGTAGTGCTGCAGTGCAATGTTGCGCCCTGATTAATATTCATAAAAGTCTCAAGATTTAGGATTAGAAATAGAAAATCAGATGAACAAAGTATAACTTCTCAAGGTGGTAATAAGGATAAGTAGAATTACAATTTCAGTCCCTGTGGGGAAGAAGTGGAGATCAGAGGGCCAAATCTCCATGAAGTTCAAAGCAACTAAAGCAATCAGAAGCCATCAGCTGAAAATCAATCAAGGTGGAGGTCTGAAAAGGATCACGTTTCAGAAGCACAGATAGGAATTTAAATGGCTAAAGCCGTGCTGATGGACTTTGCGGAGAGGGTGAAAAATGGTGGGAAGTAACTGGTTTTGGCTAAGAATTAAGCTAATGATGTTAAAATATAAATTACATTAACTGAAATGTCTCCAAGTCAATTAAAAAACCAATAATTTCATTAAAACATTTAAATAATATCTTCATTCCCCACCCTTGTCTTTGCCATCTTCTACCACCCCCCACCAAACTTTCCTCCTGGTAATCACCTAACTGTTGTTGTCTGTGTCTATGAGGTTTTTTTGTTTGTTTAATCCCTTCCCCTTTTCACCCATCTCCCATCACCCTCCCTCCTGACAGCTGTCGTCTGTTCTCTGTCTCTATGAGTCTGTTTCTATTTTGCTAGTTTATTTTGTTCATTAGATTCCACATGTACGTGAAATCATATGGTTCTTGTCTTTCTCTGGCTGGCTTATTTCACTTAGGATAATAATCTCCAGGTCCATCCATACTGTTGCAAAAGGTAAGATTTCCTTCTTTTTTAGGGCTGAGTAGTAGTCCATTGCATAAGTGGACCAGGGCTTTTTTATCCACTCATCTAGTGATGGGCACTTGGGCTGCTTATAAATCTTGGCAACTGTAAATAATGCTGCAATGAACATGGGGATGCTTACATTTTTTTGAATTAGTACTTTGGGTTTCTTTGGATATATTCCTAGAAGTGGGATTGCTTGGTCAAAAGGCAGATCCATTTTAAATATCCTGAGGTATCTCCATACTGCTTTCCACAGTGACTGCACCAATCTGCATTTCTACCAACAGTGCATGAGAGTTCCCCTTTCTCTGCATCCTTACCAAACTTGTTTGTTGATTTATTGACGACAACCATTCTGGCCGGTGTGAGGCGATATCTCATTGTGGTTTTAATTGCATTTCTCTGATGATTAGTGACATTGAGAATCTTCTCATATGTCTATTTGCCATCTGTATGTCCTCTTCGGAGAAGTGTCTATTCAGGTCCTTTGCCGGTTTTTTAAATTGTATTTATTTTTGATGTTGAGTGGTATACATTTTTTATAAATTTTGGATATTAACCCCTTATCAGATGTATCATTGGCGAGTGTGTCCTCCCACTCCATGGACTGCATGCACAGAGAAGAAAACCATCCACAAAATGAATTGTGGATGGTTTTCTTCTCTGTGCATGCCGACAATTCCATTTTGACATCAACTCAGATTATTCTCACAAAGGGAAGGTGCGGTTTTTTTGTTCATGTTTGGCCTCCGACACATTTTTTGGTTTTCTTTTGTGGCTTTAAATAGAAAAGATGAAAGACCTGACTCATGTTCAAAGAAATAAAGGTCAGTAATGAGCGCAGCAAAGAACTTTAATCTGTTACCCAAATGAGGTCCCACCAAACTCAGGGAACTTGACTGCTTTCCAGACTAGAATACATGAAAAGATAAGTCTCCGAAGGGAAAGGCAGTCTTTGTATCAGTTGTTTTATGGTTATTAAACTCAGTGGAACTAAGGTGCCAGGAGGTAGGGAATGTAGATGATTGTCCAATACTGAGGGACTGAGGTCACTAACATATGAAACGAAGGAGATGCTGATCTGCCCCATCATCCTGGAGGGAGAGAGCCAGGCCAGAGAGTTAGAGATGTATCTGGGAGGTCCGCAGACATCCTAGCCTGATCCATGTTTACTGGACATTACTGCTATACAAAATAATAAGCCCCTCCCCCAACCTGCTGCTCATTGTCCCTCAGTCCTGTTGTGTCATTTCCTCATAGCACTGATCTCCATTTAGTATCCTCTACACTTACTTGCTTCTTGGTTTACTGGTGTTCCCTGTATGGTAGGATGTGCGCTCAGTGAGAGCGAGGACATTGTCTTGTCCCTTCTGCATCTCTTGCACGTGGTGGCTAAATATTTGTTAAACAAGTCAGTCAAGCGATTATGTTTGGCTTAGTGGGATGCTTGGAATGTGCCTCAAATGTATATTCTGAAAAGTAAAAATGACTGTCTTCATAGTTACTCTTCATAAACAGGGATAAGAACAGAGAGCTGGAGGTTAAGTGATGCTTAATGATAGTATCCAAGTGTGAACATTTATGGTCATTTTGTAGAGAATTTTAAAATGAAACTGCAAATAGGCTGGGACATGGGATGTCACACATTTTAAACTATTTTAGACACAGAAAATAACAAATGCTATTTCTAAACAAATGGCTCCAATTATAAATTATATTGCATGGTCTTTTACTTTTAGTCAGAGCCCATGAATCATGGGGAATAAGGAATTACACCTGAAATGAGGCTCACTTATTTGCTGCGACTCTATCTTTAGCGAAAAGAATCGCAATGATGGCTTAGTTACCTCACTCAGCTTGCTTTGGGTGCGTGGCATGTATGTTTCAGAAGTCTGTTTGAAAAGAAAGAAGTGTAGCCATTTCCCTAGTGTTTCTTAAATTTTTTTATTTATCAATTTATTAAAAAAATATTTTTATTGTATTTTTCCATTACCATTTATCCCCTTTATACCCTCTTCCACCTCCCCCCACCGCTCCCCCCACATCACTGCACTGTTGTCCATGTCTGTGAGTCCTTTTTCCTTTTTGCTCCATCCCTCCACCCTGAACCCCCCCGCCAAAAGCTGTCAGCCTGCTTTCTATGTGTCTGTCTCTATTTGCTTGTTAGTTCAGTTTGGTCATTAGATTCCACATATGAGTGAAATCATATCATACTTGTTTTTTCCTGACTGGCTTATTTCACTTAGCTTAATGTTCTCCAGGTCCATCCATGCTGTCACAAAGGGTAAATTTTTCTACCTTTTAATGGCCGAGTAGTATTCCATTCTGCAAATGCTCCATAGTTGTTTTATCTACTCATCTTCTGATGGACACTTGGGCTGCTTCCATATCTTGGCAATTGTAAATAACGCTACAGTGAACATAGGGGTGCTTATGTTCTTTCAAATTAGTGTTTCAGGTTTCTTTGGATAAATTCCCAGAAGTAGAATCACTGGGTCATAAGGCAGATCCATTTTTAATTAATTCTCTTTATCATAATCAATCAGGATCAAGGTTATAATAAGAGTGCAAAATGGAACACAGACAGTAATTTCTTAAACAGAAGTTATTCTCTAGAAAGCTAATTGTGAGTTCTGTGAAATTTAATAAAAGTGGTTCTTCTTGATCAAACCATTTTGAGGTGCAATTCAGTTTACTATATAATAAAACTTTCTAATTAAAATGTATGATAATTTTAAAGCAGTATTTTTTTTGTATGGGATGAAAAAATAAAATGTACAGCAGTATCTTTGGAAATCTTCCCAGTAATAAATTGTAAATGGGTGTGAGGCAAGCTACAGCCCTTGGAAAATTGTTTATTCCATTTTATAGAGAGGTGAGTGGGTGAGCACTAAAGTGTTCAACTGCCAATCATTACTGAGTCACAAATGCAGTCCAACTGCTTTGATTTTTCAAGCAACTTACAAATATTTCAAAAGATTAACCCCTTCATGTTTGTGATTTCCACTCTACCAGCTACATGGGGATAGGTGGGATGGGTTCGTTATGTAGCAGCAGGGAAGAAGGATGGTTTCAGAGAGAGTAATACATTGTGAGCAGGAGATTCTTAGGGTCATGCCAGACACGTTGACGTTAGCTCACAGGGTGACATAAAGTGGGAGTCGAAGCAAAAGGTCAGGAGTTGAAGAAACACAGCGACAGTTTGGGGTGAAGTGGGGCAAAGGCAGAGCGAGATAAGGGGGTCTAGGTTAGTTACCAACAGCGCCAGAGTCCTTAGGGCTTAAAGATGCAGGTCTCATGGTGCATGGGTGGGTGTTGCATTAAATGTGGGTACAAATTCTAGATTTTGGATTTTGGATCATATTCTGCGATTGTAAGAGACTTTTAGGGGTCATGAAAGGGCCTGAGTAAATTTAGCACATTCAAAATATAAGTAATTGTGACCAGGACACAGACTGTAGAGCAAAGTCTGCCAGAGGTGACGTGTGCTCCCCGTCCCTTGAGTCTAGGTGGGCCTTGTGTCTGTGGGAAGTGCTCTGCGGCAATTCAGGAGAAGTAGAAGGAGCAGTCATATTCACCCTTCTGCTAACCCCTAACTTTTAATAAACATTAAAAGAAACCTTCAGTTTTGCCTTAGCTGAACCATGGGGATTAAGGGAGGCGTCTGTGCTCATGGTCCCTGCCATTCCCCAGCCCTAAAGACCTGATGAGTAAACCCCAGCCCTAAAGACCTGATGAGGTTCTTCCATGAACCTCAGTTTTCTTCTTTTTTTAAAGTAGGGATAATACATGACTCAAGGTTACTACTATATGTATCAAATGAAATAATTTGCTCCAAAAATACTTTGAAAATCCAAAGAACCATGAAAATACATGGAATTATAATAATTTTTATATTGGGCTGTAGTCCTTATAAATCGTTCTGATTTTGACCAAACCTTTTTAAACATTGCATTTTATGCAGTTGAGGTTTATGCTTATATTGAAAATAAATTCCATGAGTCTGTACTCAAAATCAGATATTCTGTAACAACACTCGTCTTAGTAAAGCTTAACTCAGAAAACTGAGGGGGGATCGGTACAATTATGGTAACAATCTGCGGCTCAATGACCGAAGTTCTTCTGGGAAAAAATGAGAGAATTCTTAAATAGAGTGATGCAGCCAGAGGATACTTTTTGACCAAGGTTTTGTCTCTAAGAATCTACCAACAACAGGAGGGGAACCCAAAGGCACCCTGTTTTCTTAAAAAGAGTGGCCAAAACCTCAGCTGAGTTGATGGCACAAAATTAATGCATGTGCTGGCTCTCTCCAAAGGCCTGTAGAAAGTCTGTGTTCTGTCAGATTTTGAATAGTAATGACTTATTTTGGGAACAAGTCATTAGAGAATCTAATTTATTGGGGGAACCAATTAAGTAAATATGTCTTATTTCCTTGTCTTAGTCAGTTTGGGCTGCTATAACAAAAGCCTAAGACTGGGTGGATTATGAACAACAGAAATGTATTTCTCACAGTTCTGGGGGCTGGGAGTCCAAGACAAGGGTGTCAGCAGGGTTGGGTTCTGGTGAAGGCCCTCTTCCAGGTTGCAGACTGTTGACTTACCCCTGTGTCTTCACACAGTAGAAGGGGTGAGCTAGCATTATGGGGCCTCATTCATAAAGGCACACTAATCCCAGCCATGAGGCTCTGTTCTCATGAACTAATCACCTCCCAAGCCTCTACCTCTAAATGCAGTACCATCACCTTGGAGGTTAAAATAGCAACCTATGAATTTGAGGGGAATCCCAAACATTCAAACCATAGCACTTCTATTATAGACCTGTCATGAAAATATTTGTGTTTGCATAGTCAGAGGAAAATCAGAAATAATCTTTCAAAAGTGGCATTAATGCATCATTATATATACAGTTGGTATATCTATTCAGTCATTATTTTTCCCTTGTGCCAAAGAACTGTCTTAATTTAATTTACACTTTGAGTATTTGTGAAAAAAATAGTAAATGCATTTTAAGAGTTCTATTATTCTTAAAAACAATAAATCAGAGCACTTGAAAAAGAGAAAAATTGAAAAAATTAAAGAGTAAAGAGACAGACAAAATAGCAATTAAAGTAGAATTCATAGATGCATCGGAGACCTAGGATAAATTAGTTACTGCAATTGGATATCACATTTGTCCCTGAGTTCCCTTAGGATGTCACTATTGTAAAATATATTCCAAACAACTAAATGGCTTTATCTGTTGGCCGAGATTATTTTGAATTTTTCCTCTAAGCAATTAAACAATTTTATTTTTAAGCTTAAGCACAATAAATATTTGTTGAATAAATAAATTAATTAAAGTAAGGGTAAAATGGCAGGATCAGCTGCTAGTTTTAAAATACACTTTTGAAGTTCTAAAAATTAATGTTTATTATAACCATTCAGACAATACGGAGGTGTATGAAGAAACAATGATTGGTTTCCTCTTCTACTTCTAATCCTATTTCCCTGGGAAAGAAACAAAACAAAAACAATATTAACATTTGGCAGGTATCCTGGTATTCTTCCATAGTTTTTTCATGTGTGTGCATATGTTTACATGAATATGTACGCATCCATGTAAGAATCTGTATGTGCATATAATACAACATGTCCTACAACTTGCAGTTTTTCAGTTCATAACATATCTTAGATTTTCGGGTCAGAACACGAACTCTACTCCCTTGTTACCTGCAGAGTCATGTGCCCTGTGGCGGTGCCGTGTCCAATTATTGAGAGCCACCGGGTTGTAGCCACCAGTTACTCTGGTGTCACAAACACTGCTGTAGAAAAGCATCTTCTACATACACCCTTTCATATTAGTGATTTTTGTTTCAGGGGGACGAATTTCTGGAAGCAGAATTGCTGAGTCAAAAGTTATGCACATTTACCATTTTAACACAAACTGCCAGATACTTTAGAAAAAGAAGCAATTCAAATTCTCGTCGTAACCGAACAAGATGGCCAGGGCTCCACAGCCTCATTAGCACTGGAAATACCCAGCTTAAATGCTTGCAACAATAACGGGTGAAAACGATATCTGCTTATTTCACTTTGTAGTGTTATTACCTTTGTGAGGTTCAGCACTTCTCTCTTGGTGAATTGCAATTCTTCTTTAAATTGCCTTTGTATTTCCTTTGCCTATTTTTCTATGGCAGGGCTTGTCTTGCCTGTTAATCAGGAGGAGCATTTTTGTACTTTAGGAATGTAGTTATTTTTTTGCTACGAGTTTTGTACATATTGTATTTGCTTCTACAACTTGCTTCTTAACTTTGTTTATGGTGTTTTATGCCAAGTAGGATTCCTTTTGTTTTATTTTTTAAAAACAATTTAGTTATCTTATGGCTTCTGGGTTTGCTTTATTGCTTAAGAATTTTCCCACTTTGAGAATTTACAGGAAATCTCCTATTTAAAAAATATTTTTATAGTTTTATATATATTTTTTGGTTTAGAACATTAACTTATTTGAAATTTATTTTATATGAAATGAAGGTCTGCCTCTCTTTTCCTCCTTTTGTACATGTAATTATATAAATATCCATTTTCCCCACAGATTAAAGTACTTTCTAATTGTATTTTAAGTTATTATATGTAGTACTTGGATCTATTTTTGGATTTTCTAGTCTCATTTGTCTGTTTGACTAATTCTATGCCAATATTATACTGATTTGATTATAGGTACAATTTCACTATCCCCCTCCCCAATATCTAGGCAACAATAACATATTGATTCTTCCATATAAATTTTAAAGTATTTTTTCAGTTCTTTAAGAAACACATCGATAATTGCATTAAATTTATGTAATTATTGGGGAAAATTACTATCAGTATGATATAGGTTTGTTTGTCCTTTCCACTAGAGATCTTGGAATATATTCCTTGAAGATAAGAGGGGACTGCTATATACATTTTGTGATCAGAGATGCCTGAGGTTCAAATAAGTCAAAAGGAACAGTTGGAAAATGGATTTCTGGACAGTTTAAAGAGAAAATATATTCAAAAATTGGATATTTAGATCATCAAAGATTACTCAGTGGAGACTGCTTCCTCCTGCCTATTTTTCTGCTTCGTCTGTACAAATTTCTCTTATGAGACTCAAGCTGATCCTCCCGAAGCTGTTTAGCAGAAAAGATGCCACCTGCTCTAGTGGCTCTGGGGCAGAGGGGCCGGGAAGAGAGAAGGTCGGAAGGAATTGGTTCTCATCTGTCAGCCTCAGCGTTGATCTGGCCAGAGATGCAATCCAAGGTGCTCCCTACTGGAGTCCAGTCCTTCCCTGACTCACAGGTAGCCCTGTGAGCACGTGGTGCCCCGTTCTGATAAAGCACTTTTCTCTCTCCACAAGGCTGAGCTTTCCTGTGCCTGGGTTGCTTTCCTTAGGTTTGTTCTAGTGGAAGAGTAGGTTAGTGTGAGGCTCCTGATGCTCCAACCAGCCCATCTTGACAAATAATACCTTCACTGCATTTTGTACTTTTTACCTGATTATATTTGTGACATAATTTTGAGAGTCTGAGAAGTTTGAAAAGTCACCTTCAACTCCATAAAAATTACAACTTTGTACAGCTCTTACATTTATAAACACTTTAATATATTTACATCATTTTATCTGATCTTCCAAACAATTCCATGAAATTATTGCCCAAAGAAAAAAATGTAGACTAATATTACAGCATACAGAAGGGAAACTAGTCATAAAGAAAAGTTCAGTTAATGAAAATTTATTTTATGGGTTGAATATCATCCTTGCACCATTAGTTTTTGAGGAGATTATGGGGTGTGCGGGGAATTTTGGTATATTGTGGAAATACGTTACAGATCCAGAAAATTGTCACGTGCATTCACTGGCCATACAACTCTGGGGTGTGCCAATGTATATTTTATGGACAGACTTCTCACAGTTTAGCTGTGGACATGTGTTAGTAAGCAGGTCTCTTATGCAACTGATGTACTAAAAGTTTGGCTTTTCCCATGACTAATATCAGCTTTAAAATATCAGTTTTGTTTCTACAATAAATGGGATAGCTGGCATATTAGAATTCTGGGGTGCCACCTCTTCTTGTGCTGTGTGCTTCATGGGATGGAGGCTAATCATCAGACTGGAACAAGGACTGGCCCCTCCCCTCATTCATTCAACGTGGGCCCATTTCTGGAAGCTGGTATAGTTGGCAGAGCTGTGGGAAGAGCTGTTCTCTGGGCAGATGACAGCTAAGAGTTGAATTACACTTTCGACCAATTTAAAGTGAAGGGAACTGACATTCACATCTTTGGTCCAGTCTAAAGACAATGGACAGAAAAAATGGTACCGACCTTAAGAAGTGCCCATTTTCCTAGTCTGTTTTGGTGATGTTAACCACTGGGTGGTGTTGGGTGATGTTGGGTAAATGTGACTTTGATGTCATGGCAAACCCAGCTTCAATAGTTTTCAGATTTATGAGCCTCCAGTCTTTTATTCTTCAAAAAAGGCCTGGCCTTCTGTTAAAGTCTAATTGTTCTTTCTCTTGGGTGTTCTCTATTTCACTTGCACAATGGAGTGGTTGCCTCTGGTTGTACATCCCTTTGTATATGGTCTGTGCCAGAATGGCGTCTCTTACCTAGTTCTACCTGGTATATTTTCTGAGTCGCAGGAAACAGAGGGATCTTCAGCTGGCTGACTCATTCTCTCTGTTAATTTTTTCTTATGATGATTCACTTTTTAAACTTTACAAGTCAATTGAGTCATTTGTAAGATATTTTTCGATATGTTTTTAAAGGATTATAAAAACCATTAACATTTACTTGGACTCTCATTGTGCTGATTTTCATATTGACAGTGACTTACCTTTCAGAGAGAAGTCTGCTATGAGCTATCTTTCCAGACAAAGCTGTAGCAATTTGTTTCAAAATGATGATAATCATCCCAAGGATTAAAAAATGTTATTTTAGAAGATTTTTAAACCATCATCAGTGAATAATCTTTAGTGACATATTTGTTATTTTCAGTTCAGTTCAACAAATAATTAAAAATTGTTTATGGTGCTGTACTATTCGGTAGGAATAAAGGCTATAGATAAAGAAGACACTGTTCCTCGTGTAAAAGCTACTACGTGCAGTTCAGCAGGGCGAAAAGATGACATAAGTTCTAATCTTAAGCATGGACGACCTAGACTTCATATGTTAAGAATTCTTTGACTATATACAAAAGATCTATTCTTTTCCATTGGGCATTTAGAATATACCTTTTACGGGAGTGTCTGAGGATTGGTGTATGGCTTTTCGTTAAAAGATGAACTGTCTGGTCATATATTCATTCCTTTATTTTAAATTTTGATATGTATTGTTCATATATCAGCTGTTATCTCCAGATTAAAGAGTTGTGCAGTTATTTATAATATTGCACATTTGTGATCACGTGTAAATAATCAAGGTCAGAGCAGACGTTCTTTCTTCCCCAGATTATCAGGTGTGTCCCTAGTGTGTGCAGTATGCTGACATTGTGAATAGAGTCTGCCCCTTGCTATGGGTGACCCTGAAGTTCAGGGCACCTGCTGCATGGGCCTGAGCAGCATCTTGAACTTTCCCTGAGGGGAAGTGCCCCCACAAAGTTTCCCTGTGGGAACTGTGTTCTTTTTCCTTACATAGGAGTCAAGAAGGTATGCTCTGGTAGTAACTACCCTCCAGGCCGAACTTGAGCAAATTGAAAAGCCTTAGGACTGCCTGACCCTTGATTTAGGATGTTTTCTAGGGAAAACAGGAATCCCTGCCTTCAGCTTTTTATTACCTTGTTTTATGGTCACTAGCAAATGGAATGTCAGTGTGCGCTGTCTCCTTTAAAGAACTCGTTCACTAAAAAGGGATTTGAATTTATAGTAATTCAGTATATTCAGGGCAGACCAATTTGCCATTAATTCTTTAGATTGTTCAATAAAGATATTCATGACAAACTATTTTTCTATTATCTTTAACAGTGTGAAAATTAGATGTGCTACTTTAATGGGATTTCTTCTGAATTTGGCATTTTGCTAATGAAACTCTCATTTTAAAGTGTGACTTTTATTTCCAAATAAATAGCCAATAGCTATGGTATTTGTGATCTAATAATCACTGATAGCAGCAGACATGTTGAATTTCCAGAAGTTTTTCTATTAGAGATGCTTTCACATACAGACACTCACTTTGGAAAA
Source organism: Macrotus californicus (assembly GCA_007922815.1). Taxonomy (NCBI): domain Eukaryota; kingdom Metazoa; phylum Chordata; class Mammalia; order Chiroptera; family Phyllostomidae; genus Macrotus; species Macrotus californicus. Next base: position 28,070 of record VMDR010006560.1, on the reverse strand, counting down.
CCTGAAGACTTTTTTCTGGGGCTCTACCAGCCATCCAGGTTGGGCTGTTCTTCTCATCACAGGTTCCTGGAGATGGCAGCAAAGTACACAGAAGCGAGCCAACCAACCATCACATATAAACAAGTGGCGAGATTAATGGCGTGTCGTTCTGGGGACGGCTGATGGAATGGGTTGGCCTTTTCTGCTCTCAAATGACAGGGTAGGTAAAGAGAGAGCTAATGAATATATTGATTGGATTTTCAATTATGCTAGGTAGCTTCCAAAAATTCCTGTACAGACTCCTGTTTTTATTTTATTCCTTACCTGTGGTCAAGTTCATGGCTCTCCCGTCTCCCTGCTTGTTGGTCGCCTTTGTTTCCTCTATGGTAAAACTATTGAGATCTCTAGAACAAACATTTTCCAAAGCCTTTATTTTACGGACCGATCTACAACATTTGTTATCCCTACTTCATTTCCATGTAGCTGTTTCTAATCCTGTAGCACACTGCATTTCAATCCCTCTGGGTTGTCAGATTTTCAGAATCTATAATGGGGTGATTAACTGGCAAGGCGATGCACAGGCTAATAACAGATTGCAAAGGGCATCATATTAGACATTGTAAAAGCCCTCTTTATTCCAAAGTATACATCCAATAATGCCCAAGCAGACATGAGTAATGAGCACTGTACCCAGGATAACAGGGACCCTCTCGTCTCAGAATTTGTGCAGAAATGTTATTAAAATGAAAAAAGAGAGAACTTTCTACTGAATTGCGACTGTTGGTTTCAATGCTAAACTTGTTTGTCAAAATGCTGTTGCCGGGAATCAGTGAAAAGCTTCTATAAGATCAAAAGATTTCACAAGCTGGCTGAGTACTATAAAAAATTGTGCTTTGGAGTAGGCTCAATGAAGAATTTTTAAATTTAAAGATCCAGTGTTTTTCAGATAAAATGAATAGATATCTTTGGAGGGGATTTTTGAAGTAAATTGTGCTTTTAAGATGAGAGAAAAAAAGAACACCCTTGATGATGACTAAAGATTTCTAGTTACAGCTTAAAAAGTTAACTTTTCTTAACATAATTCAAAAACAAAATAGGAGGACATTTACTTTCTCGGACATTATATAAATAAGGCAAATTGATTAAACTGTTGTTTTTTTGGTCAGATCGTTTAGTTAGTAGAGTACGTTTTGGAGCAATGAGAACTCGGCTCTTTCACGGGAAGTGTACCAGAAGTATTATTCTGTAGTCACACACTATAGAAAGCTCTGAAGTACTCATTTATAATTAAACAATTGATGGGCTAAATACAAAACATTTCTCTCTATTCACCCAAGGGAGACAACTTGCGATGGGGTAGAGGAACCCTAAAAGAAAGGATGGGGGTTTGGCTTCGGATTTGGGTGCGGTGTGTTTCTGTGCAGCCATTTAACCCAGAGCTCCTTTCTGTTGCTGGGTGAGGGCCTGTCTGTACCGCACCTGAGCATTTTCGAGCTTTATGTTTCTTCATCATGAGATCGGCAAGCAAAGCACCAGACTTAAACCTGGATATAGAATGGTCAAGTAGAAGGCCATATTGAAGAGTGTGCATAGTCATAGTGTAGTATAAGTGGTGAGTTATTTTTAAAAATATCTAGTATCAACATCTCCTTTCCCCACTCTTACTCTATGGAAAAAAAGTCTCAGATTTTTTTGAAGGACACAAATTTCTCTTCTTTCACTCTAGAGATATTTTCGCTTTTGACTCTTTGAGAAGGTGGTGGGTAGAAGGAAAGCGTATAATGGAGAGGCAAAAGTGGGCAAGTATAAGAGTGACGGAGGTGGGGAATGCTGGGAGTCCCTGAGACTATGGGCAGGGTAGGCAGTCTGTGACCCCCTTGTACCCCACATCGTGGGTGGGCTGCTGCAGATATTTGCAGTAGTAGTGGTAATGGGAATGGCAGCTCTTCCTTACTGAACAATTGCCAGGTACCACCCTCTAGATGGAGGGGTGCTTTATGATTATTAACCAATTTCAAGCTCACAGCTGTGCTAGATTCTGGAACTCGCATATTCTAATAACTTTACAGATATGAGGCATAGTCAACTTAAATAATTTGCTCAAATTGAAAAGTAAGTGGATTTGAATATGGTGGTCTGAGCCTATGTCACCAGTATTGTGGACCGAAGGCCGTTTTGTCTCTCCATGGACGAGTGTGGGCAATGGGGGCACTTTTCTAAGGACTGGAATACCAGTTCTTGACAGCATGAAGGAAAAGAAGCAATGGCAATGTTTGGAATCACCATGGGCTGAATACCAAGTACCTTCCTGGTTTTCCAGCATAATGTAAGCCACTGATCCTAGTATCCCAGGGAGAGGAAAATAACCCTGATAATGACTGAGATCGGATTCCCTGCCAGCCATGTAGATGGGAACCTGCAGCTGAGTTTGTCCAAGCTTCTGGACATCTTTAATTGGTTGTCTAATAGTCATTTCAAGCTAAACATGTCCAAACTGGATTCTTGAGTTTCCCCTTGTGATAGTGTGATTTATAATAATGTATACTTGGCCTTTGGTCTTTGTCCTCATTTCTGGCACAGAGCTCCTAAAACTCTTGGAATTTCTGAACCAATAAAAGAGAGAAAGGTCCTTTGTTCTGTGAAGGAGGTGACTTTTGGAGGCTGGTGGCCTGGGGAACCTGTCAGGGGTTACAGGGGCGGAGCTTTCAGTCCCGTGTATCCCACCTCCAGGTGGGGAGAGGGGCAGGAGATTGAGTTAAAATCCCCAGGGGCTAATGGCTTAATCAATCTGGCTTGTGTAATGGAGACCCCATAAAAAACCCAAAAGACAGGGTTTGGAGAGCTTCCTGAATGGTGGACATATGGTGATTTGGGGAGATAGAGCACCTGAAGAGGACATGAAAGCTTCACATCCTTTCCGCCATACCTTGGCCTATGCATCTCTTCCATCTGGCTTTTCTAGAATGTTAGCCCTCCATGAGGGCAAGGGTCTTTCTTTGTCTCTCTCTCTCTCCCTCCCTCCCTCCCTCTCTCTCTCTCTTTCTTTTCTTTCTTTCTTTCTTTCTTTCTTTCTTTCTTTCTTTCTTTCTTTCTTTCTTTCTTTCTTTCTTTCTTTATCTTTCTCTCTCTCTCTCTCTTCCTTCCTTCCTTCCTTCCTTCCTTCCTTCCTTCCTTCCTTCCTTCCTTCCTTCCTTCCTTCCTATCTTCACCTGAGGACATTTTTTCATTGCTTTTAGACAGAGAGGAAGGGAGAAAGGAAGGGACAGAGAAACACCATGTGACAGAGAAGCATCAATGTGATAGAGAAAAATCAATTGGTTGCATCCCACAAGAACCTGGACTGGGAATCACGCACACCTAGACTGGGGGTCCTACGTATCCTGACTGGGGATCAAAACCACAATGTAGGTATGTGCCCTGACTAGGAATTGAACCTGCAACCTTTCAGTTACTGGATAATGCTACAAACAACTGAGCCACACTGGCCAGGGCAAGGATTGTTGTATTCTTTATTCACTGATTTATACCCAGCCCATTGCTTGGGCTGATACAGAGTAGGTATTCGATAGATGCTTTCTGAATTCATGAATTTACAGAACTAAATGTGATATGACTTGCACCTTAGGGATAGGCACAAAATTCATACTCATGCATCCTGTTTGGATTATAGTAGATGTTGGTTAAATTTTTATCTAATTTTACCAGTATGCTGATAAATTAATAAGTTAGCAGTAGAACCTGCCAATTAAGTTTCCAAGGCATTTAAAATAGGTGATGTAAAAATAAAGATGGTTTGTCATTTGAACTTGTCAGTTTGACCTAGAACACAGAAGAAACACAGAATACTTTCTGTGCACTATTATTATTTTATCTATCTATCTATCTATCTATCTACATTCACCTGAACTGATGTCTGGTTAGGTGATGACCCCACTGATTACTCACTCTATGTTAGTTACACCAAGACAGAAAAACAGCTAAGATAATAACAGTAGCTATTCCCAAGGAACCTAGATTTCTGGCTTAAATTTGCTCAGTTTATTACTAAGTCTGAATTCAATGAGAAAAAGGAAGGCTTGGCGTTGCCATGTGCTCAAATCTTTCCTGGAAGGGGCATCTGTAAACAATGAAAAGGACCTCACAGAAAGAGTAAGGGATTTAAAATGATACAAGACTGAGAGTAGAAGAGTCAGAAACTTTGGATGGTCAGGAAAAAGGGCCTAATGCTTATGTCAGTGCATGGGGGTAGGTAGGAGGTGACCATTTAAATTGAATAGTGGCTTTTAGTTTATTTAATTTAGGAACACTTATCTGGGTGCATTTTACTTGGTGCTGTGATCGTGATGGGAATACGTACCTATTAACTACACAGATGTGGAAACTGAAGAGTAACAACTAGTTCTGTAACAGAATCTTAAACATGTAATTTTTGACATTTTTAGCTCTATAAAATGAGTTAATACAAATAGTAATTGGTTTGCCTTCAGAAGCTGTTGACTTTAAAAAAAAAAGTAAGTTAAAAAAGTGAAGCAAACGATCCCTTTGCCTCCAAATTTTACATTAAAAAAGAGGTCTTTTGGAATAATGGGCCTTCAGAGATGTTGACCTTTAACAAATAGACAGCTAGCTATTTCCCCAGAAAAATGGGTTTATTTGGGAACAACAAAGAACTGCAATTCAGGACATGTTATCTACTAGGAAACCACCTGTCAGTCCAGAGAAACAAAAGAGAGGGCTTGTTTTTATTGACTCAGAAGGGGCTGTTGTGAAGAAGTGTCCATTGGAGGAAACTGAAAATTGAGAATACAGTGGCTTTTCATTGGCTGAGTTCTGGCAGCCTCCTATTGGCTGAGATGTGGCAGTCGGCCACTGGCTGAGCTATAAGTGGGCAGGGAGGAGTCTTTTCTTCCTCCTGCTGAGTAGTAGAGTAGTATCACTTCCTGTTTGAGATGCAGGTATGTCTCTTCCTGTTGGGGTCAGTGGTGTGCATTCAGTGATGATGAGCCTGCAAGTTCCCTCTTCCAGACTCCCGAATCTATTTTAAGTTTTACAATGTTCATTTCCAATCCTAGACCCTGTGCTACCTTCTACGGCAAAGAGGACTTTGCAGATGCCATGGAGAGGGAGATTATCCTAGATAATCTGGGTGGGCCCACTGTGCTCACCAGGGTCCCTGAAGTGTGAGGCAGGGTGGTTGGAGGAGATGCAGAGGTGGCAGAAAGGGAGCCACCTCTAGAAGCTGGAAAAGGCAAGGAACAAACTCTCCCGTGGAACTGCAGGAGGAATGTGGCTCTCCTGACCCATTTGAGATTTCTGACCACTGTGACCACAAGATAATGAATTTGAATTGTTTTTTTTCTTTTTTTTTATTGTTGTTCAAGTTCAGTTGTCTCCATTTCCCCCCTACCACTTCCCCTTGCCACACCCATCCCTGCCTTCCACCCTCGATCCTACCCCCCTTTGGCTTTGTCCATGTGTCCTTTATATTTGTTCCTTGACCCTTCCCCTTTCTCCCCCGTTACCCCCTCTCCCTCCCCTATAGTTACTACTCTCAGTTTGTTCTTTATTTCAATGTCTCTGGTTATATTTTGCTTACTTGTTTGTTTTGTTGATTAGGTTCCACTTATAGGTGAGAGTATATGGTATTTCTCTTTCACCGCCTGGCTTATTTCATTTAACATAATGCTCTCCAGTTCCATCCATGCTGTTGCTAGAGTGGTAGCTCCTTCTTTCTTTCTAGTCTGTAGAATTCCATTGTGTAAATGTAGCACAATTTTTTGATCTATTCATTTACTGATGGGCACTTAGGTTGCTTCCAGCACTTGGCTATTGTAAATTGTGCTGCTATGAACATTGGGGTGCATAGGTTCTTTTGAATTGCTGTTTCAGAATTCTTAGGGTATAGTCCCAACAGTGGAATTGCTGGGTCAAAAGGCAATTCCATTTTTAGTTTTTTTAGGAAATTCCATACTGTTTTCCACAGTGGCTGCACCAGTCTGCAATCCCACTAAGAGTGTACTAGGGTTCCCTTTTCTCCACAACCTTGCCAGCACTTGTTATTTGTTGATTTGTTTATGATGGCCATTCTGACTGGTGTGAAGTGGTATCTCATGGTAGTTTTCATTTGCATCTCTCTGATGGCTAGTGATGCTGAGCATCCTTTCATCTGTCTCTGGGCCCTCCGTATGTCCTCCTTGGAGAAGTGTCTGTTCAAGTCCTTTGCCCATTTTTAATTGGATTGTTTGTCTTCCTGGAGTGGAGTCATATAAGTTCTTTATATATTTTGGAGATCAAACCCTTATCCAAAGTATCATTGGCAAATATATTTTCCTATACCGTTGGTTCCCTTTTCATTTTACTGATGTTTTCTTTAGCTGTGCAGAAGCTTTTTATTCTGATAAAGTCTCATTTGTTTATTCTTTCCTTTATGTCACTTGCTCTAGGTGAAAATATTGCTACATGGAATACCTGAAATTTTCTTATATTACAAGGCCACTGTAATCAAAACAGCCTGGTGCTGGTAAGAACAGACACATAGACCAATGGAACAGAATGGAGAGCCCAAAAATAAACCCAAGTCTCTATGATCAGTTAATATTCAACAAAGGGGGCAGATGCATAAAATGGAGTAAAAATAGCCTCTTCAACAAATGGTGTTGGGAGATCTGGACAGCTACATGCAAAAAAATGAAACTCAATCACCAACTTACACTATACACAAAAATAAACTCAAGATGGATAAAAGACTTAAATGTAAGTTGCAACAGCATAAAAGTCCTAGAGGAGAACATAGACAGGAATTTAAATTGTTTTAAGCCACTGATATCATGGTAATTTGTCAACAGCAGCAATAGGAAACTCATACAGGTCCTGAAAGTAGAGCTTCTGAGTTGTTGTTTGATTAAATCAAGATAGTGTCCCCCATTTTAGTTGTGTTTTCCTTCCAGGAGGGTTTCATAGACTTAATAGAACAAATACTGTAGCTCTTCTCATTGGTGATACCAAGTGGCTGTGACACCCATAATCATCTGAATTTACAGAGTACTTTTTGCTCCTAGAAAAACTGAATATGCTAGATGTATTTTGAGTGACTAGAGAGTCTGTATTCAAGGGTTTCTCTTTAACCTCTGTTCAGGTGGCTGCTAAGTGCATAAATAGGCAGTATGGTCTGTCAATTAAATGCCCATGCACTTAAAATACATGAAGTAGAAAGACAGATGGTAGGCATCTCTCAAGTCTTGCATTTTTTAGAATGTTTAAAGTACCAATCTTTCAGGCCGCATCCTTCTGATAAGGAAGGTAACAGAACTAGAACAATGGAGCCGTTTGAATCCATTTTTGAGTTGGACACTAGAATAAGAATGGACAAACAGTTTGAAACCTTGGAACCATTTCTACAAGTCATTCTCATTAAAGCCTGAAGACTGTAAAGCCATTGGGCTCCTTCTAGGATAATGTCCCCCCTACTGTTATATTTCCTCCAATGAAACCCATCTGTGAGCTTTTGCAGGAGGTTCATGACATGCATTGGGGTGGTTTGTTGTGTCCCAGAAACCCCTTCTTCCTGCAGACAAGTGGTGACCTCTCTGCTCTCTGCTTATTCAAGGGACAGGCCCTGTGCACCATCCCAGGCAGGCAGCCAAATGTGGCCACCTCCTGTTCAATGCAAAAACACACACTTTCATTAAACCAAGATAATTAGAAAAAGTAGCATAGAGGAATATGAGTAATTCCATCAGTAATTACAGCAATTATACCCTTAATTGCCATGCCACCTCCAGTGTCACATTATATGTATATACTGGCATTTTGCAGAGAAAACACTCATATGTTTTATATTAAAGATACACCCGCTTACATCAGCTACTTCTAGTGGTTAAAAGATAATTGAGGTAGTATTGTTTCATGCTTGCAATGATCAAAGCAAAATGCTCTGCACTGTCCTTGTTAGGGTCATTATTGAGGCTTTTTCAGGACATGGACTTCCGTGTATTCCAAAAACACAGAGAGATAAAAACCAGTATACTAGAAATCATCATTTCATAGTTCCCCCCCACCCCAAACTGGTGAAAAGCAGTTTCTCAAGTTTCCCAATAAAGAGAAAAATACCTGCCATTAGGTGTAGTTTTCGGATTCTGTTCCTAGAGCCTATGCTGATAGCCTATTCATATTTCGAATATTTACCTCTGGATTTGATTTTCCAGTTTCCCATTTCCCTGCTAGCATATAAGAAACCAATCTAAAGTAAAAAACAATCTTCACATCCCACCCCCCTCCCCTGCCCCCCAGTGCCCAGCCAGGCCACATTACATTCCGCTGCCTCTTGAGCTGGTACCTCTTCCTCAGCCGCAGCCTGGTAGAGACAGTGAGGAAAAGAACCAAAGTCCGTCTGTCCTCTTGCTCGACTCTTAGGAGTGATTGAGGGTGGCTCCCTTGCCACCCAGCTGCCTCATCAGTGTCAGTCCTCAGAGAAGTGATGACATGTCATTCATCCCTGGGAGGCAGGGCAGAGCTGAGCTGCATGGGAAAGATGACTGGTTTTGTATCCCACTAAGGTGAATTTTCACAGCATTTGCTTTTTTTTGATTCAAAATGTGTGTGTTTGATGGGGATGGTTTCATAATCTTGCAATAAAAGACACTCTCATGTTCGTCTTTGTTCCCCACCATCTATCTCTCCTCACTCCACTGATGGTCTCCCATCATCTGATGGCAGCAAGGCCAGGGAGGGCCCTGGCAGTGGCAGGTCCAAACTGTCAGTTGCCACACAAGGGGCGTGTGCACCACTGTTCCCTACACCTGGGGTTTCACTTCATGCAGCAGTGGAACAAGTCAAGTTACATGAATTCACAAGTACCTGGTTGGTTTACCTGAAAGCCAAAGGCCATGGCAGTTTGAGTCACAACAACTATGATATCTCAGAAGTGTCATCCCACCCCCCCCCCAGCAGAGAGATTTCCATCACAATGGAAAACCGAGGCCTCTCTTTTGTGGGAGCATCCTTTATTCTATGCACAGATCCCCACCAGGTGCCTTGTAAGGCCTTCCCTGAAGGTGAACACACTGGAACACATGGACTCTCTCCCTGATTACTCTCCACTCCCTTTGCTTGTGGCTTTTCTCACTAGGACACTCTTAACACAGCTGACAGTCGACTGGGTTCTCGGGAGGGAGCATCTCCTCTTTGAGTTTTCAGGGGATGCAGACATCCTGTAGGTTCCTTCTCTTTATTTCGTCTGTTCTTCCCCAATACCTTGCTGGTTTCTGCACTTACTGGCTGTGTGTCTTGATCAAATAATGGAAACTCTCTGTTGCAATTTTCTCATCTGTAACAAAGCCTATGTCATTGAGTCATTGTGAGGCTTTAATGAATTAAAGTTTCGTAAGTGCTTTGATTATATCTGATGTATAGTGTTCATTAAATCTTAGCTATGATCATGACTAATGTTACCCTAAATTCACTAAAATTATACATTCTCTTTTTCTTAAACCTTTTACCTCTTAGATATGTTACATGTTTTTCTGATGAAGGGCTCTCATCAATTTAAGCATAGACATTGAACTCATTTAAAGCCCTAAAAGAATGCTTTTCAGATGATCTTCAGATCTTAAATATAAGAACTGAACTTTTAGAGATAGGTAGGAATTTGTCTTTACCTATTAGCTCTGTGATCCTGAGCAAATTCCTAATCCCTCTGAGCCTCAGTTTCCTCATCTGTAAAGTAGGGGATGATGATAAAAAAAATGTGCCTTCGTATGGTTACCATCAGGATAAAATGAGAAGAATCTCTTAAATATGCTCACCCAAAAAGTTTTCTAGTCTATGCTAAGTCTCCAGTGACTAATTAAGTATATTAGTTTTTAATTAGATTATAGATGCCGCTTTATGTTTTGGGGCATGGGCAGTATAGACTGGAGCCTCTGTATTTTCTGTATGATTATTTTTCTTCTCTTTTCATTGAGGTCAACTCACAACCAGCAAAATGCACAAATCTTAAAGGGACAGGTCAATGAGTTTAGACAAATGTGACATCATTTTGTTCACATGACCACCAGCCTGAACAAGATACAGAATATTTCCGCCATTCCAGAAATTTCTATTGAGCCTTCTTCATGACAGTCAACTACCGCTTTGATTTCTAGCACCGTAGCAGAGTTTTGTTGGTTTTTGAACGTCATTCTCCTGGTAGAATAGTAAAGTATGTACTCTTTTGTGTCTAGCTTCTTTCACTCATCATGTTTTTGAGGTTTGTTCATGTTTTGCATGGATCACCAGTTCATTTAAAAAATTGCTAATTAGTATTCTATTATATGACATACCACATTTTGTTGGTTAATTTTTCTGTTGCTAGTATGTGGGGTTTTTTTCATACTTTCTGGTCATTATTAATAAAACTGCATTATACATTTCTGTAAAAGTCTCGGTGTGGACGTGTTTCCATTTTTCTTTGTTAAATGCCCTAGAATGGAATAGATGATAGTGTGAGTGTGTGTTTAACCTGAAGCACTGCCGTGCAGTTTTCCAGTGTGGGTGAACCATTTCACACCACTACTACCACTGCCTGAGAGTCTTTGTGATGTCGCTCTTCTAGTGGGTATCAAGTAGCACCTCATTCTTGTTTTAATTTGCATTTCCCTGATGACGAATTCCATTTTTTAAATTGGGTTGTTTGTCTTTTTATCAATGAGTTCTTTATATATTTAGGATATCAATCTTTTGTCAGATAAGAGCAATACAAATATTGTCTTCCAGTCTGTAGCTTCCTATTTCATTTTCTTAGTAGTGTCTTTGGATGAGTTTTAAATTTTGATAAAATTAGTACTTCATGGTTAGTACTTTTGTGTTCCCTAAAAAACCTTTTTTTACCCCAAGTCATATAAATATTCTTTTATTTTTTCTTCTAAAGCCTTCATTTTAGCTTTAAGTTCAGGTTTGTATTCACCTCAGATCAAATTTGTGCCTGGTGAGGAAGGGGATCAAAGTTTTTTTTTTTTTCCATATATTTAAACAGCTATTCAGTGGTATTTGTTGAAAAGGCCTTTTCCTCTCCATTGATTTGCCTTGGATTTTTGTCTAAAACATATTTACCATATACGAGGTTTGTCTGGAAAAAAGTCCAGCCATTGTTAATATAATGAGAATAGTTTGCATGACATCGATGTAACCTGGTAGCCAAGGAGAGTGGACTGTCATGCATGAACAATGACAACTTCACTGTACTAGTCAGTGGGGGCAGTAGACACTGTTGAGTGAGCATGTGCACTGTTTGGCCATCACATTCAAAATGACCGAGCAAGTAGGGCAACGAATCTGCATCAGATTTTGCATTAAGTTTGAACATTCCTCCACGGAAACTACTCAGATGATTCAGAAGGCTTTCAGGGGTGATGCAGTGAGTGCAACACAAATAGAAGTGTGGTACAAATGCTCCAAAAGTGGTTGAGAATCTGTTGAAAGTGATCCACATTCTGGAAGGCCTGAAACAAGAACACCTGAGAATGTTGAACGTGTACAGGCTGCAATCAACAAAGATCATCGACTGACAGTGTGAGAACTAGAAGCTGGTCTGGGGGTTCCAAAAACTACTGTGTCCAAGATTTTGACACAGGGTCTTGGCATGAAACATGTGGCAAAATTCATTGCACGGCTTCTGCTACCGGAGCAGAAGGAACATCGTGCTGCAGTTGAGAGAACTGTGTGAGGTTCCAAGGTGCCTACTTTGAAGGCGAATGAGGTGTCATTGTCCCATGTACGATGTTTCTTGTATCTTGTATCTTCTTCAATAAATGTCTCCATTTTTCATTGTGCATGGCTGGATACTTTCTGAACAGACCTCGTATATGCAGATCTATTTTTGAATTCTCCATTCTTTTCTATTAGTCTATTTGTTCACAGTTATTTCAAAACTATACCGTCTTGATATTTAATACCATTGTAAATAGTATTGATTTTAAATTATCTTTTCCAATTGTTTGTTACTAGTGTATACAGATATAGTCAGTTTTTGTATGTTAATTTTATAACCTTACTTTACTAAATTTACTTATTAGTTTTAGTAGCAGCTTTTCTGTAGATTCCTTATGTTTTTCTGCATTCACAATCATTTAGTATGCAAATAAAAAGTTTTGTTTCTTCCTTTCTAATCTTGATGCCTTTCTCCACTCAATTCAATTAATGATTTTTGTGATAAACTGAACACATTTTCCCTGAGAAAAGGAAACGTGGAGCATCTGATTATTTCCATTGCTTATCCATCTGAAAAGGATCTGGGGAGGCGTGCCTGGTGAGGACGTACTGCAGAAGTTGTCCTCAGGAGTATTTTGCTGAAAAAAGTGTCAGGGTTGTGAAAATCCTTGACTGTGAAACCTGGAAAGGTGAGTTCTGTTGGTGCTGCTCTGACCTAGTTGCCCAGGGCGTTTGAGGAACCATTTGTCCTGTGGGCAGTTGGGAGTGGAGGTACCTTGTCAGTCTGCTTTCCAGCATTAGGGTTTCATGCTCCTACACGGCTTGGTTAAACTCCACATTTTTTCAAATGAGTAGCATCCCGTTTTTCCACAGGTGTTATGAACCTCATTGCAGACTGAAGAATATTTGGCAGAACATACTGAGATAAGTTAGCAGCACTCTCTCTTGTACCGGATACTAAGGGTTACCTAAATTAATCTAAATGATGACTCTCCCCCAGAGGAAAAAAATTAAAACTTTAAATCAACCCATCATGCTTTCCTCCTGTGTGCTTAGGCTCCAGTGGAGAAGGTTTCTTGGATGCACTTTCATTATCTTAGGCAAATAAGCAGCAGGGGCTTCTGTGTAAATATGCAAATGAACAGGCTGAATTAAGGCGTATTGTTTTCTCAGTTAATATGTGCTTTGGAGGAGGCATTATTTGCTTATAAAGTTCTGAAACCCCTTTGTAGATACATCATCGTGGGCTGACAGCTCTGAGAGGTGGAAGTTGATGGAGTGCTCTCTGCAGCAGCCCCGCTTGAAGTGCCATGGGCACGGCTGGCGGAGAGGGGGCTGCTAATGGGTGATGCTTCTTTCTGTCACCCCAGCAATGGCACAACCAGAAATAGCAGACAGCAAATGAAGAGATGATGATAGAGCATGAGGGATACACGGAATGAAAATTACCCAGAATATGGCAGGCCTTCTGAATAACTGAGACCTCTCTGAACAGCCACTCACAGAGAGGCACAAAGTGGGGATCTGTCCATGGGTGTGCTTGCAGGAATTAGTCCCCACATCCAGCAGAGAGGGAGTATGTGAAGGGGACATCGATTGCTTCCTGTGTGTCTCTACCCACCTCATAATTTTGAAAGAATGACAAGGAAGAGAGCTGTCTTTTTTCTTTTCTCTGAATTACGGCCATCTGGCTATGATATGCATAGACAATTAGAGATAATCACAACTCCTTTTCTTCTCTCTTCCAGAAGTTGGCATGCTGAAATTTGGGCTTGTGGACTTGTGTTTGGAAGCCCAGCAGGTGTATTCTGAGTCCATTCCATGTAAAGAAATATGACCTCAGAATAGCACGACAGATGCCCAGGCCAGATTAATGATCTCTAGGTAATCAAAAACTTGGTCCTACATGGTTAAATGTCGTCTTCACCTAAGTCAGGAGCACTAGTTTTTATTTTAATGGCAGGGGAACTTTAAATCAAGAAGTGCTCAAACAAATCACCAGTGCGGGCTGTCCCCTGTGGACGTGCAGCTTCTGGCTGGCAGCTCCATTAAGTGAGCTGTGCACACACACCCTTTTTCCTCAGGCTTCCCTTTACATCTTCCTCTGGTGCAAGTTCAAGAACACAGAGGTTATTATAACAATGCAGAAGTAGTTTGAATAAAAAGTTCAGGGTAGAAAAGCGTGAGCCTGCTCCCTTTGATGGATTTGCTGGGAAACGTGTGACTGACTGTGGCACATTTCTTTTTTGGGCCAATTTGTTTGAGACGAAGTTATAGAGTCAAAAGTTTTGAAAAGTGTGACACACCAAGTGAATTCAGAAGCCAACTTTCTCTCCAAAACAAAGCTTCAAGGCACAAAAGCACAAAGCGAGGCTGCTATGCCTGCCAGGGGCTCACTCCCTTGAAGCTGTCCTGTTGCTTTTATAAGCTAAATTGCAGCCCAGCCAATGGGCAGATAGAAGCAGGGAGGGTCCCACTGTGGACATGTTCTATCTGCAGGCAATTAGGAGTCTGTGCCAGCCACCCTGTGTCCTTCTTATTAAACACTAATCAAAAGGCTGGGGCTCATTTTTTTTTCAATGCTCCCTACTTCTTTTAATGCACCTGCAAATAAAATGAAATGGGCCTAATAGACTGAGGCTTTGACTGATTCTCTTAGCTCTGCTGCATGGTCACTAGTTGCTTCTCTTGGTAATTTACAAGGTTTCCTGCCGTATGATAAAACACAGGTGCTCGGGCTGTCATCCGGAGGCATGATTTATTAGCTTTGGTGGGACCACCGACCTCTGGCAGCAGGCACTAAATCAAGATAATATATACTGAAATAATATGTTTTCCAATGATGACCCATGGCGACTCTTTAGCTGTTCATGCCCTTTACCCACTGCTGCTGGCTTTGCCATTCCTCCTCATTATTTTAAAGCCCATAGGATTTACTTCCTGCCTTAATTTCTCACCTGCCAGGATGGCCTCACCACCAGCGATATTGCTATAGATTTCTGCTTGATGCCTCATGCCACCAAAGAGATCCCGCTAATGAGTAGGGGAAAGTGGACCTTGGGATTTTTCAGGCTCAGACACACTTAGAATTCCTATTCTGGGCTTCACTTTGATATGGTTGCCAGACAATAAAAGCTCACATTGTCCTTTTGAAAACACACTTCTTTGAGGTTAACTATGTCTGGACATTCATTTGGAACATTTCATCTACTGAATATTGCTTCGTGAAAATTTGTTAAGAAGTCCATCCTTCCCATTTTTGTGACAGTGACCATCAATCAAAGTGACTTCTTGTTGATTGTCGGAGAGTCCTATGAACAGATGAGGGGAATCTTTAATTACTATTAAATGCCTGCCAGACATGAGCACAGGGAAGAATCACTCAGTCAATCAAAGCAAAGCCTGCAGTGGACTCTGAATGTTAATGAGAGGACAGATCAGAGATGGGAAGGGAGCCCTGTTAGGTAAGAGAGTGAATAGAGGGAGCAAAATGTCCAAAATCACTCTGAAAGCTGGAAAAGCAGAACACACAAGGCAGGACTAGAGCAGAAAAGCCAATGATGGGAAATATTAAGATAACAAAAGTGAACATTAATTATATTCAATAGATTTAAAAAATCCAGAACTTTGCCACACATAGGCTACGCTAGGGAGATCCGAAGCTTTGGCCAAAGCCATGGGGAGGCAGTGGTCATTGCCCGGCATGGGTAGCTGTGGGATGACAAGTGAGAGTGGGTACCACAGGGCAGTGGGCATCGCAGGGTGAGAATGTTCACAGCTGAGCATCCTGGGATTTGCCAGCACCAAAGTGAATAGCCAAGTGGGGAAGATGGTGAGGATGGCAACCTCTCAGGAGATTTCTGAGTGCCTTCACAGGCAATGACTACCCAGTTGTTAAAAGGAAGAAGTGAAATATACCAGGTCTATTTAGAAGGTATCCAGCCGTGTAATTTGAGAAATAGAGACATTTATTGAAGAGGATACAAGAGAAAAGAAACATCGTACATGGGACAGTCATGCCTCAGTCCCCTTCAAAGTAGGCACCTTGGGACCTTACACAGTTCTCCAAATTGCCACCAGCTGCCCCGTTATATTTTCCTGAATCTCATCAACTGAGACAAATCTCTTCGACTTTCCTGACAAATCTCTTCCCTTTCAAAGGTGATTTTAGTTTTGGGAGAAGCCAGAAGTCACAGGGTGCGAAATCTGGGATGAAGGGGGCTGAGTCACCTGGGTGATTTGATGTTTTGCTGAAAAACTCTGCATGAGATGTGATGCATGAGTGGCCACGTTGTCATGATGAAGCTGCCAATCCTCAGGTGCCTATAGCTGCAGCCTTCTGAATCATCCAAACAGTTTCCACGGAGGAATGTTCAAGCTTAACACAAAACTGAATGCAGATTCGTTGCTCTGCTCCTCATTCATTGTGAATGTGATGGCCACAGTGTGCACATGCTCACTCAACAGTATCTACTGCCCCCACTGACTAGTACAATGAAGTCGTCATTGTTCACTTATGCACGTTCCAGTCCACTCCTCTTGGCTGCCAGCTTACATCAAGTCACACAAACTGTTCTTGTTATTTAAAAAATGGCTGGACTTTTTCCGGACAGACCCTATATATGATTCCCCATGGTGATATGCAAAACACTCAACATTGGCGAGGAATGGCCCAGACCCTTCCGAATGGGTGGCGACCATGCCCTGGAGCAGGATCCTGATTCCTCTGTTGGAACAGGTGTTAACCCAGAGAGGCTGAGTCGTGGGTGAGGACTGGGCAGCTGGGGCTGTGAGGGGCTCTCGGGAGTTTCAAGGCGGGGCTTCCTGTCCACCGTAAAGAAAAGATCTGAGCACGTGAATGTTTTCTCACCAGTGTGAGTTGCTTGGCCTTTAGCCCTGCCCATTTTTATGGATGTGAGTTCATGATATTGCAGAGAATCTCCCATTCATCTTTTCCTCTTAAACTATGTAATGAGAAAAAGAGATAAGTTAGATTTTTTAAAGAGCAAATAAATGCTGCAAGGTGATGACTTTCTTCTTCCAGCTCCCTAGATGCCCAGCACAAAAGTGACTGGAGCACTGTGGCCCTGAGTGCCGAGGGCTGTCTCTCCCCACTGACTCCATACCTGGTCTTTCCCGACACGCCTGTGGCTTTATACAATTTCCTAATGGCCATTGTACAGAACAGACACTCAGAAATACTTGTTGAATAAATAAATGGGTAATTTATTGCAGTGGAATTAGGTTTTAAGTTATATAATCAGAGAGTAATTATCATCATCTATTTCATGTCATTTTCAGTATCATGAAGTCAATACAAACAAGTGACAAGAAGTATAAGCAACACAGAAATGTCCTATTTTCCTTACTGCATGGCTTTCCATAAAGCAGAAAAAATAGGATTTATGTTAATATAACCTACTTATTGATAGACATTTGAATTATATCAGAGTTTCAACTTTCTCAACAATGCTGCAGTGTTCATTTTTTGGAACTTGTTCGAGTATTTCTGTAAATAAATTCTGGGAGAGGAATTGACGTGAAAAGGTATCACATTTAAAATTGTAAACATACTGTCAGATCACTCCTAAAAAAGTAATACTAATTTATACCTTAGCTGAAAGTTTATGAAAATACTTGTTTCTCCACACTCTCAACAAATAACTGGTGATACTATTTTTAAAAATTGCCATTCCAGGAGGTGAATGAACAATTGTAACTTTCTATTGTTTAATTTAAATGTTTCCAACTATTGGTGAAGTTGAAGGTCTTTTTCTGTGTTTAGTGACATTTATGCTTCTTCTGAGCAGTTCTAGCTTATGACTTATTTCTACCCACCTTCAGCTTTGGATCAATGTGTTTCTTTTGTTAGGCATAGCCTTGAGAAGGGTCGATGTGGTTCTTTGTGGTTTCCTTTGCTTAAGATTTCCCCTCACTCTTGAAAGTATTGTCCTTTTAAAATAAATTTCATTCTAATTTCTCCTGAAATCTCAGGATGGCTAACTTCTTTAGATAGTATTCCAAGTTTCTAGAAGTCATCTTGGTACCAAGTCAAAATGGTTCTTCTTGAATGTATCTGACAGACGCCTCAGTCAGTGACATGCTGTTCGGCCAGCAAAAGAATCTCCCAAGAGTCAGCATCTCCTCTGCATCTTTCAGCAGCCGGAGGGCCAGCCTTAAATTCTACTTACACACCCTGTCTCTTCTCAGTTCTCATTTCATTCCTTTTTGAACTCACAGGTCCTTAAAGGCTCTAGGTTTCCTTATAACTTGGTCACAGCATTATCGATTTCCTAGATGAGACGAAGGGTCACGATCTCCAGGCACTGCAGCTAATGGAAAAAGCTTCCTTGGCTCCCACATGCCCCATACTCTTTGTTATGATGTTACTAACCTCGTTTCCTTTGCCTATAACTTGACATCAGCGACAATAATAATAAGGTCAAGCATGTACCAAGCAGTCAGTAAACACTAGCTTTTATCCCGTTTGCTGATTTCCATAATTATTTCTTAGAGAAATGAGCAAAAGCTGGAAAAAATGTTTGTTTTTGCATAATATATCTTTTTCTTGAGTCAAGTAGTTCATGTGCATGAGTTATATGATGACATAAAAACCTGCAGAGGAGGGAAAACAAAACTGAAAACATAAAAGTATTACGAATGAGGTACCATAAATGGATGGTAACTGTAAACGCCTATGATTGTCAACTTTGGATGTGCAAAGTGCCATTGCTCTCCCTGTTTGTTTATATGTTGGGTTTGTTTTTGTTTTTAATGAATGTAAAGGTTATGGGTTCCCTCGTAACTGTAATCCCCTTACCCCAGCTGCCTTTGAGGTGTAAGTTTCCCGTCCACGAGCTGGTAGCACATCTCTGACCGCTCAGGGAGGCCTGTGTCGTCCGTCCCATAGAACTGGTTTAGAGTCCCGGCACACTCTGGGGTCCTGAAACTTCCCTGGCCACGGGATTTTCAGGGTCACCCATGTGGTTCAGAGACCAGTCTGTAACTGAGGAGGGGTGGGGTGCAGCATCCAGTCTGGGGACTGGAGGAGCCAGGCCTGGGAAGGGGCCCGGGGCCACCGCTGGACTCGACAGCAATAGCCTGCTCTATCGACCCCAGAGGGAGCCTGGAAAAGCCAAGGAAGAGGCCAAGCCAGGCAGGTCTGTTTAAGCACCACAGGTCATGAGAGTGAAGTAGAGTGACCGCAGCCCAGGTGACGAGGCTCATTCCAGGACAACTCCTTACCTGGGAGTGGGCAGTGACGTACACACGGACATGCAGACTGGGGCTCCCTGGTACAAGCCTCTGCAGTACAGAGCACAGTTCTTTGGAGCTGGGTTTCGGTCTCGTTCTGTTTCGTGTTTTGGACAAGTGTTTTCTCTGTGCTTCAATTTCCTAACTATATAATGAGAACAAACTTACCGATCTCATATGACATTAGATTTGATAATGTTGCAATTAAATTCGGTAACGTAGGAAAAATAGTTAAGACAGTGACTAGCACATAGTAAGCACTCAGCAAACAGTAGACACTGTTGTGACGGTTGTCATCATTGGTTGTTACTTTTGTTGTTCCTTGAGGCTGAAGCAGAGGACCAGGCAGAAGCAAGCAAGCAGTCGTATGCAGTGACGTTTAGGAGCGGGGTTTTGCTACTCGCGCGCTATGGAAAAATTCATTCTGGTGGCGTGTTGGCCTTTAAAAGCTGAGCTTTCCCAAGATGGGGTGAACTGTGCCCTTGTCAGCATCTTCTCAGAGAACATTTCTAAGGTTTTACATTTGATCTGCTTCCTAAAAACTCCACGATGCTGGCAACAGATATATAAACTGGTGATGTTATACAAAGGGATCCAGAGTTTCACTTCTGGCCTTTTCAGCCAATTAAAACCAGTTACATTCTGGCTCAGCTGATCCTGGACTCAGATAGGAAGGGCTCTGTCAGGCAGCTATAAGGGGTGAGCGTTATAGAGCCATGGGGGAGAAGTACAATAAACCCTAAAAATCTCTTCAGTAACTGCTGCATCTGTATAATTTTCTTCTTTTTCATTGAATATTGATTGAGAGAGTGGAATATACTATACAGATACGTAAGAAACTGAGCCTGGCCTCAGAGACCTCACACTCGAGTAAGGAGAGAAGATGTAGGCAAATGTGCTCGAAAAAGCTTTACCTCTGTCCTCTGCCCACCGGTGCGGCTGCAGATCGTGGTGGGCGCACACGGAAGACCTTTCTGCAAGGCACAGAGAAGTCTAATGGAGCGTTTCGTTAGGCTCTACTCAAAGAACTGGGGCCAGCATTGTAATTATTTTCGTGGTTATGTTTATTGTCACTTGGGACTGAAGCAGGAGGATCAGGCAGAGACAAGCACGAAACTGATATACGGTGACTTTCCAAGTGAGGACCTAGTCGTCCCTGCTATTTACCCCATGGAAACCACACAGGGACAAAAGCAAGGGAAGGGGCAATGAGGGCAGTCATATCCGGGCAGGCTCCTGCCAACCCTGTCTCCTGCTCTGGAAGGCTGGACAGGAATCAGTCACACAGAATCGGGAGCACGGGGGTTTTGGAGCTGGTGCTGGGAGCCTGCAGAGCAGAGAGCCCTCAGGGGCCCCAGGCAGAGGTGTGGGCGAGGGCTGGGTGGGCCTGCTGTGTGGCATGAAACATCTGAGCTGTGTGATATGAAGCCCCTGAGCTGCGTGACTTTCCTTGTCCTGTGAAGCCACAGGTAAGGTTGGCATTACTCACTACCAGGGCTCTCGGAGTGGAATGTTTTTTGGGGGGAATTGTGTGGGCAGATAGGCGAAGAGTATTTTTCTCTTCGTTAGGGACTAGTGCAGAGGTGGATAGGCCCATGATGATTTGGACCGAGAAGATGGGTAAAGCATGGTGGGGCTTTTGGGGAGAAGTGACTCTTGCTGCTGTTAGATGGCAACAAGGAAGATTTAGCCTCACTTGCTCTGGCAGTACTGATACCACCACACGCAAAGCAGTCTCTCCCTGAAGCTGTCACTCAGGAGAGCCGCCCACCTTCCTGCTGATGCTGATGCGGAAGGGTGGGACTTGGTTACATGGAGGTACAGGAATCTGTAGGACTATGAGCAAAGGCATGAAGGTGAAAAGGGTTGAAATGTGTGTGGAGAGCAGCCAGGAGTTCACCAGTGATCCCCTCCACACCAGTCTGCCCAGCCCCTGAAATCAGCGCGCAGTAAGTACTGTTTGTAAAGTCTTTAGTTATTTTAACTTTCAGAGTGTTCATGACTGTTTCTGAGCTTTATAAATTTGAACGTGATGGGAGAGAACTCAGTTGTTTGGTGGTTGATCACTTTCCCTAGTGGTTACTGAATTTGGGGGTTTTAAGACATCCTGGATCAGGAGCTGTGTTTGAGTTTCCATCACAGTCTCTTAGTCGACTGCCTTCTGCCACAGCCGGGTGTGACCAGAGGAGCTTTGGAAAGAGTCACCTGCGGCTTTGAGTCCCGATGTGTGGTTATGTGATAGGTGCGAAGGCTAGCCTCTGAACTGCGCTGTCTTCTACTATGTCTAAACAATCTTTTTTTGTTAAAATGAATGACATCCTGTTCATGTTCTAATCTTTGTGGTCCCTAGAATCAAGATTTGACCTATTACTTCAGGTGTTTACTGGAACACTGGCCCCTTTTCTCGGGTTTTCAGGGAGAGACAGCTCCAAGAAAAGAGTTTATCGTATCACAGGGTTTGATGATCCAGTCAAGTTCCTTTTGCTTGTATTTGTATTCTGTCATATTAAAATTTATACAATTATAAAATTAACCATCATTAGGTGTTTGCATGTAAGTTTTTCTTATTTCATATTCTTTGTTTTGCTGAATGGTTTTCAGCTGGCTAGAGCGTGAGCTGAATGAGTAGAGGAGTTTTTCAGGGTTTTGTTCACTTTGGCATAACTGGACCCCAGAAGAGAGCCTGGAGCAGAGTCAGCTCAGTGATGTTTGCTGTAGGAACACACTAATTTCCCAGCATGGTTACATCCACGTTCGTTTTCACGTTGGGAAGAATGATCTCTTCATTTCTAGAACTTATTCATTGAATTAAATTGTTGTTAGTTGGAAATTTATTTTCTGGATGACAAATCATTATACAAGACACTTAAAGTTAAACTCTGTAAATATTTGTTTACTAAATTTTAAGATAAATATACATTTTGAAATCAGCACTATCTATACCTGCCCCCATCACAGAATATCTCCTTTGTTAAGAAGATGTAGATGAATAGCTTAGTATTCTTTAGGTAAGAATACTTAATAAAGTATTAAGTAATAGTGAATAAAGACTATAATAGCTGAGTAGTCTTTGAGTAAGACTGCCCATTTTGATGGGCTTTCTGATATAAAGTTGGTTAGTTCTGCTTCCTAGGCCTAACCTGGATGTACTTAACCTCCTGGGCTGCTGTTGTCACCCTAATATTTAGATTCAAAAGTATTAAAGATGAGGAAAACATCAGTTTTGCAAAATGAAGTCTCTTCTCCACTTGTCCAACCACTGGGGGAGAAAAACAAGGAAAAAAAGAGAAAAAAAGAAAAAACGACTCCAACGGCGTGTTAACTGGAACAGACATGTTTGAAATAACAAACGTCTCCAGGTGCCTGGAGGCGCACTCTGTGTGCCCGGCTCTGCACGACCAGCCGCTCTACGTGGGCGTGGGGACAGTGTCTTGACAGGAAACAAGGGACACGGAACATAATGCGACTCCACGGAGGGATTTGGGACTTAATTCTCCTCCATATCGGAGTGAAACCAGATTCATGGCAGAAGAAGGGCTCCGTGCACCTAATTCACTGAGACGAGAGGGTGATAAAAGGCTTTTTTTGTTGCCCTTTGCAGGGATAAATTATCCCTGGAGTTACAGAAATGTCCTTTCCAGCATCAGATGAAGTGTGCTTGTATAATAAACATCTCCGTAACACGCGCTTCTTTAACCCGACAGCTCAATTAGGGCTGGGCCGTGAAATGCAGCTTCCACGCACTTTGTGAGTTCTCAGGTGACTGAGGGCCTGTCAGCAAGAAATCTCACAGGACACGGGTCCTGTCAGGTGTTTAAGGAAATAGAATTGGCATCGTGTTTAACAAATATGTGTATACATACTTCTTTTAGATTCTGTGTAATTGAATTATATTGACATACATGAGTCTCCTCTCCGTGTGAAAATCTCCTATTAGCTCTCCTGTTTGCCGGAACGCCACAGGGAAACTTGAGGAACTGGACTTGTGACAGGTAGGCACGGGTGTTTAAAGAGGTTTGAACTCTGAAAACTTGCAAAGAGGTTGCAGAAAGCCTTGCTCTCAACCTCGGCACAGTCCTGCATGGAAGGTAAAGCCAGTGATGCCCTTGCCATGTGGTCATACCGCTTGGTTAATTTGCACATTTCTATGCTGGAGGGAACACCAGGCCTCTTGTAGGTTTGGCAGAGAAAAGACCTGGGCTTGGCGAGTTGTGTGCGATAGCATGGTGTACTGGACACTTTGGACAAGATGCCAGACATACCTGCCCGTCAGTGTTAGAAGCTACTTCAGACTGTCATTCTAGCCTCTGTGTGGCACTATTTCAATGTCATGAGGATTGTCATGATTACCTACCAAGTAACACTTCAGTCTCTTAGACTGCTTTTCGAGGACCTCCGGGACAGGTCTTAGAGTCATTTGCCCCGCCTCACATTCCGATTCCCAGGCGCTTGTGTGTGTAGAGTGTGTGCCAGACCAGTGGTTTTCATGCGACTCATCTATTTATTTGGAACTTACTTTCTTCCCCACAACTTCATGCCTCTGACTCTCGTGACAAACCACCGTCCTTACTGTGCTGTGTTTCTGCAGCTTTCCCCTGTCTTCCCCTCTGGGTCCTCTGTCCCGAGCGGCTCTGCTGCTCCAGCTGTTTCAGGCCCTTTGGCTGTGGCCTCACAGGTCGAGCTAGGAGGGGTCTCCCCTCGGACTCCTGGCTCACTTCGTTTTTGCCACTCCTGTGACACATCCGTTTCTCCTAGTATTTTTGTTGTTTTTGTACCTGTTTCCTCTCCCTTGAGGGCAGAGCTGGTGATGGATTCTCTGTCAAGGTACTCATGCTGTATATTCAGTTCTGTTTTTCCACTTATATTGAGCATATTTATTAACAGGCTCTGCTTTCTGAGAACACTGGCAATGGGTTTTGGATGTACTTACACACCATGTATACAAATAATTCAAATGCCTATAAGGACGTGGTAAGGACGACCTGAGTGATCATGAAGAGCATACAAAAGCACAGGGCCACCTGTAGCGGAATAGGATTGTAGCATCTTTGTGAAAAATTTGTGATTTCTGTCTTAGAAGAGTAATCTTACAGACTAAACAGAGAGAGAAGGTTGGGGGGAAATCAAAGGTAAAAAGATTAATTTTTAATGTTACATGGTGTCTCTGAAAGATAACCCAGATGCCAGCTGCACCTTGTCTTTCCTGGTTTGGCTCATCATCACAGGGCAGGGGCGGGAGGAGGTGGGAAAAAGCCTGAGCTTTCCACAGGGCTTGCTACCAGTGTTTCAATCACACAAGAAATGGGGATGTTAGGGAATTCTTTATTTGCACTTCTAATTGTTTCCTTAAATGTGTCCATAAAACTTCATTCAGAAAATTGTGGCAGATTTAAGGAGATAAAATGAGACCTCAGGTGGCTGCTAGAAATACAAATAACTTGAGTGTATTTGCAAATTGCATGTCAGCCCCAATGAACAATATGATGTTTATTCTGGTGTGGATGGATGCCCTCAGGAAGCAGTCTCTTGTGCTATATCGAGGGGTCCTTTTGCAATGCCATTGTAAGGGAAGCATTTTGCTTTGCGTAAGACAGATGGGTGCGCAGCAAGCGTTGGTGACCCTTTAGTCCAACAGAGCTTGCCACCACCAGCTGCACCTTGTTCTGTGAGCAGGGGCTGTCCTGTCGACAGAAGGGCTCAGGGAGGTGGGTCACAGTCACCATACACTAGCATTTCCGCCAGATTGGAGCAGTTTTGGCATTGCCTAGTTTCACATGTGGCACGATTGTGGGGGGAGAGTTTGGACAAATATTGACTAGTGAGAAGCTGATGAGTGTCATGGTGACCAGTTTGAGCATTCCCTTTCCTCGCTCTGTAAAAATTGTCGGTCTTCCTCAGAAGAAGTAAATAAGATATGGAAATGTTGCTCTACTGTGTGAGCAGCTAGACATATATTTTCTTTTCTACCACAGAATGCATTCTGGTGCTTGTCAAAATTTCTTGTTTGCTCTGTGATTCTACGCTCATACATCACCGTAGTGCTTGCTTTGTGTAGCACTGAGCTTGCACTTGGTAGTGATAAAAGCGATATTTGGAGACTTATTGAATTGGATGTAAAAGCCAGTCAATTAGTCTGGTAATGAATCTGCCCGCCCTGTCCTCTTGCCGAGCCAGCGTGGCGCTCACAGCAGACAGTGCCCGAGCCAGCAGCAGCCCTTTTCTGATGAGGCATATCTTCACAATCACCATTTTCTCTCTTCTGGGGTAGCTTTTGTGCATATACTTGACCACTTTAATGGCTTTGTTTTTTACCGTAAATGTCAAATGGCACTGTATTGGGAACATGCTGTAAAAATTAACCACATTTTAATGTGTCTGGCAATCGTGGGGACAGTGTTTCATGCCATAGGAAAGACACTGTGTGGAATATCTTTCCTGCGCAAGACACACACAGAGATGCTGCTTTCCTCAGTTAAGAGGGTGTTTGGCTGCAAATAATGGAAAACCCTACTGCCGTGTTTGCACATGCTCTGTCGTTCCCAGGCTGTAGAGTGACAGAAATTTCGGTTGCCTGCTGATTGCTGCACCCCCAGAATCCTGTCTGGGTCCCAGGCAGGAAGGAGGAGGGAGAAGCAGAGGGTACGGGGGTCTGCATGAGGAAATCATAACTCCCTGGAACTCTCAGCTCGTGCCCCACTAACCAGTGGGCTAGCCCCAGGTGCCGTGAAACCTGGGAGGTACCCCACCAAGTCAGGTCTTGAGTCTGCATCTGACGAGAAGGGGATTATGAGAATGAGTCAGTTGATAAATAGTATGTCCCATGGCTTAAATAGGATTTTAAACTAAAGGAGTGAGTCTTGTTGACAGTTGCTCTTCCATGTTGTAGAATCTCACTCCACTGGGCTGAATGTTTCTGAGCATGCGCTGGGTATGCCAGAGTTGGTGAGATCTAGAAGCAGGCACAGATGGAGGCTGTTAGTTCCTAGGATGTTTCGACCTAGAAACCAAGGGAACAGAGAGAAAAACCCTTTGGTGACTGAAATATGACTCCTTATTTTCATCCTTCTTTCTCTTTTATGCACTGTAGCCTTATCCTTGATATAGGGAAACTTTTAAAAATTGTCACTTCATTTTTCATGGCCTGCCTTCTGAAGACAAATATTTTGAAAAGGTAGACAGTGTTTAGATAAGAAAATCCTTGACTAACACTTCCTAGATGAGAAAGGAAAGGAAAGGAGAATAAAAGGAGAAAAAACATGAAATGCTGGCAAATAAGACCTGCCAGGAAATTTCTGTTTGTAAACTTTTGCCTGGTTTTATTTTCAATATTTATGATTTTGTTATGTTACAGCACCCTTGACATTATCCTATTGTTATCTTGAGTAATTTCCCAGGGAAAGGCAGGTAAGTGATCAATTGCTTTAGGGAAAGTCATTCGTTGATGTCAAATCAGATTTTCACAGTTAATTTTATATTCTGACAATTACATAAATTAATCCGGTAAATCCAACAAAGCTTATCAAGATTTATCTGGATTTGTCATGAACATTAAAATGTCATCAGCATACATGGTAATTTGTACTGCCTACGATGAACAGTAATCCTTCTGGGACTTCAGTCGCCAGGGCTAATGGCTTTAATGCTAAAACAAACAGCACAGAGTCTGAACAATCTCTCTTCTCTGTAGCTTTCGAAAGTTGCCTGGTGTGTGTATTTTCATGGTGTACATTTTGTTGAAGACTGTCAACTACTTATTCTCCTATTCCAAGCAAAAGAGCTTCAATACATAGAATACATTGTTTCGTTAGGTGAGTTATATGTGTAGTATTTTTATATGGTGAATATTTAGAATGCTCGCATTTCCTCAAATTGATCCATAACTGTAATCTTGACACATGATGTCTTAAGTCACTATGAATGAAATTACTAGTTTTGTCACTATAGCATGGAGATAACAATAGTGAGAGGGTTGCCACTAGCTCTTGCAGCTCTTATATGTGAAATGAAAAAAAAACACCAAAACAAAACTATTTCCCACATTTTCCAAGTTAGATGGAGCTTGTGGCAAACTGGCAGGTGAAACGTGGGCCCCCGTTTCGTCCTTTACCGCCCCTCAGCTAGGTGCCCTTGTGCAGAGCGCAGCCTGCTCACGGTTGGGACCTACCCCGATGGTAAGAGTCTCCAGTAGGTGCCAGCACCGCTGGATAACCACACTGGAGAGGGAATATTGTGTTGCAAAAATCAATAACTTATCTGTTTATTTGCTATGTAAAAATCATAGAGATGCTTTGATGTTGTAAAGGCCAAGCGGGCTCTTTTTTTTTTTTTTTTTGAATTATACCAAAAAAAAAAAATTCTTACCAGTCACATGCCAGAAACTTTCTATATACACAATCTCATTTACCATTTGCCACAAATCTCATTTTGTAAATAATGGAACCTAAGCTTAGGGGAAAGCGTGGGAAAGGGCTCCCCACTGGGCCTGGGCTGCTCAAACCTCTCCCATTTCCTCAGTCTTCCGTCCTGACTGTCGGATCCCAGGAGATGACCTCTGAGTCTTTGGAGGATCCTACCACCCAAGAGTGTCTCTGCAGGCTTGAGGCCTCAGGCCACAGCAGACAGTTAAAGCCAACCTGCAATTTTGGGCAAATCCCTGTTTTTGCATGTCTGAAGATGTGGACCACTTTGCCTCCATTCGGAAGGCTGTGAGGCTGTGGTCTGAGGAGCCGAGGTTAGTCACACAGGTGTCTGTTGTGATGCATCCTGTGTGACTTATTCCCAGCTAAGTCTCTGAACACCGAGGCTTGGGTGAATGTCCCTGGTAGGTGACACTTCCCACATTTGTCCGCACATTAGTGCTGGGAGAGCTCAGCACTGCCCATGGGACTCCTTTGGGAGAGAACAGACAGCAGTTTGTACCTGGTTCCTCTCTGATTCCTGGCTGTATACTTTTCCCTTTGTTGATTTTAATCTGTTCTCTTTCCCTGTAATAAACCATGTGTGAGTATAATAGCTTTCTGAGTCTGTCAGGAAAGCACTGAGCCTGGGGGGTGTCTTGGGAATCCCTGACACAGAGGTCATGTGACTTGTTTGGTCATGCAGATGATTGTAGCACATCACGGAGTAGAACAGAAATGCAGTTGAAAGAGTGG
>VMDR010006559.1:0-44874 GCA_007922815.1 Macrotus californicus | reverse complement strand
ACAAAGTAATGGTAATAATTCTATGCAAATAAATAGAAAATAATATTTTAATGATATCTGCATTTAAAAAGAAAACTTAAGTCAGTCAATGAGTCTGCTTACCTGAATGTGTTTCTGCAGAAATTTAGAGAAAACTGGCAATAGAAAAGCCACATTTCAAGCCTTAAAGACACTGAGGTCATTAAGGTCCCTGAAAATGGCTATAAGAAAAGAAAGAAAAAACTAAACACCTACGAATAAATCTAATAAAAAATATACATGACCTCTGCACAGACACCTATAAAACTTAGATTGGACAGGTTAATGATTTAACGAGTTGTCCCCAAACTCCAGCAGTTTGTTTTTAAATCACAGAAGTTATAACTGACTCAAAATTTTATATGGAAATGCTAAGGCCAAGAACAGTCAAGACAATCTTAAAGAAGATGGAAATGAGAGGACTTATACTACTGGATATCAAGACTTACATAAACCTATGGTAATTAGGACCAAATAGACACACAGGCCACAGAAGGGAGAGTCCAGAAACAGCCCCACAGTTTCATGGACAATTAATTTGTATCAAGGCTGGCACTGTATATCAGTGGGGGAAATTTATTTTCAATAATGGTGATGAGCAAATTGGATGTTCTTTTCTTTTTTTTGAGAATTTTTATGAGAGTTTACCTGAGCCAAAGAATAAGAGCTCAAATGCTTCACAGAATAACAGCTTTGCAGCTTCTTTTATGCATTTGAAATTCAGGAGAGAACGTAAGATTGAAGGAAGCAAGGCAGGGATTGGATTACAGGGCAGTTAACAAGATTACATGTTCTCTTGAGGGTTATAAATATCTCCTTGCAGGGATATTACTTCTGGTATTTCAAAGGTGTGTGAACCTAGGTGCACAAGAACAACAGACAGAGCAGCTTAAAATCTTTCACTAAAGAAGTTACACGCCTGGGGCATAACTAGCCACCATGACCTGCTGAGTTAGAAATTTATGATCAGATCACCCTGTGAGGTTACTTTCCATAGAACCCCCTTTTTCATCCACGGTTCCCCCTTTTGATCATAGGCTCATTCCTAGGCAAACTAGATATTCTTGGGGTGGGGAGGTAGATGGTAAACCTGACCCCTTTCTCATATCACAGACAAAAATTAATTCCAGGTAGATTTTAGATCTAAGTATAAATGTTAAAATAACAGCAATAGATAATATGTAAGATAATGGATTCATAAACTTGGGGTAGGGAAAGATTTCTGAAATAGTATACAAAAAGAATTTAAAGGATAATTGGGCTATATTAAAATTAAGAATTTCTTTTCAGTAAGAATATACCATCAACACAGTGAAATGAAAAAATATAGTAGAAAAATATTTTTAATATATAACACCAAAAAAACTCATATTTAACATATATAAAGAATGCCTGCAAGTCAAAAAGGCAGACAATCAGGGAAAAATCTTAAGAAAAATATCACCTTAAGAAAAATATATAAACAAGTTCTTTTTAAATGAGAATATTTGAAATGTCAACAAACGTTAGTAAAGGTGTTAAACTCCATTCATTCATCAGGGAAAATGCAAATTTAAAAACTGGTGTGACATCATGACACCACCCCCACCCCCACCCCACAATGTAGCTAAAGTAAAAACACAAAGTAATGCAAAGGACTGTGGAGAATGTGAAGCAACTGGAATGCTTACATGCTGCTGGTACGATTATATAAAATTCAAAACCAGGCAAAACCTGGCAAAATCCACCTATAATGTTACAAATCAGATATGATTGACTTTGGAGAGAAGAGGCGGGGTAAAGACTGGGAAGGAGCCCAGGTGGGCAGGGTGGGGACTTTGGGGTGCAGTTCTAACCCTGGCCTCACATCGTATGGTTTGATCTATATGGTGATCACTTTGTGATCATCAAGCTTGACAGTCCATCAAGCTTGCACCCCCCTATATATATATATACTTGAATTATTAAAAGTTTATTTAAAGTGAATCAAGTATTAAGAATTAGAGGACTGTTGTCAACAAAATTAGTCAGACTATGGTGATAACTAGAGGGAAAGGAGGTGAGGGGGCAGTGGAACAGGATATACAGGGCACATGCTGATGGAAGGAGACTTGACTTGAGGTGGTGAACACACAACACAATATGCAGATGATGTGTTACAGAGTTGTACACCTGAAATGTATATAATTTTATTAACCAATGTCACCTCAATAAATTCAATTAAAAAATTTAAAAAATTACTCATGCAGGCTGACAGGAATATTCTGAAAATCTTACAATCCTAGGATTCCTTTCGAATATTATCACAATATCCTTTGGTTTATCAGTTCCTTTATAAGCTTATTCTAATATCTCATGGCCAAGGCTTCTAGGAGTTGTTTTGCCTATAACAAAGCTAAGAAATCTGGCAACTGTAGAAGTATGAAGTTTCTAGTGCTTTTCCTCAAATGCTTCTCCAGACCTTAAGCAGTAGAGACAATTGGTAGAGGAGGGAAAACACAAGCACCATTAGATCTCAGCATGGGAAGAAGTCCTAGAAGTCATTAGACTAACCTTATTTTCCACACAGGAGACAACCCGCAGCATGGTGGCAGGTAGTCATTTAGCCTCTGCTTAAAACGTCTTCAAGGTCAGGAAGCAAGGGCAGTCTATTCCCTGGATGAAGAACTCCCCAAGTCTGCAAATGAGTCCACGAAAAGCTCCCAGTCATACCCTTTGGATATGAAAGAACAAACCCTCTCCAAATAATAGATTTGAAATACATAAAACAGATACCACATTCCCCCAGGTAGTTTCTCTTTTTTACACTGCACATGCTCAGCTCCTTCAGTCCTTCTCATACTAAATCAGAGACTGCCATATGGAGAGAATAAGGTTTTATTTTTTCTTCAGTTCCTCACATGACTTTGGAAACAATCAGATTCAGTTTTTCAGAGGTCCAGGTAAGGATAAAATCTACCTGTGGGAGATGACCATGGCCACGAGCAATTTTGTGTATAAGCAGAGCATGATGCTATATAATTTGAGGGGCAGAGAAATTTTCAGTGACTAAAACATTTTCTCAACTTGCCTACCTTGAAACCTGAAATTTTTATATGAATTACAACTTTGTGTTAAGGCATCAAAGATTATTATGAAACAACTGTTATGGCATAATTAAACACAAACATCAGAGAAGAAGTAGTTCTTGAGACTAACTGAAGGCTGAGGAAATAGGTCATGGGGTGGGTGCATTAGAGAACCGTGAAAAGGTCAGAAAGTGCCTGGAAAATGAGCCAATGTAATAGCATGAACACAGTTAGGATACCAGAGTGTGGGCCACCTAAGAACTTGAACTAATGAAGATATAAATACATAAAAAAGAAAGTGAAAGTGGAAACGGGGACAGAAATGAAGCTTGCTGAGCAGCTCTTCTCACAGGCATAGACAAGCGATCTTCCATCAGGAGCTCCGTGAACTAGTGGGTGGCTCCCAAGCAGGAGCAGAGAACTCTGTTTCTTGTGCCTGCTCTCTCTTGATCCTTACCCCCCTGTCCTTTCCCTCTTGTCACTATGCAGTTGGCCCACCAGGAACTGTCCCAGCCAATGAGATGTGCAATTCCCCAGCTTCCATGCCAGTGACAGATAAATGGGTAAATCACACTGGCCCCACTCTGTGTCCAGTGGCCCTAGAGGGCAGGGGACTAGGAAGCCCCATTTGAGCACCTGATCTCAGTCATGTCCTTCAGCACCGTTCAGTCAAATATGTCAGCACCATATGGGGGAAGGCACAATTATCGGGCAATTAATAAAGCTGCATTTCAAAGCCAGACGGCCCAGATTGTCCTTAACTATGTTAACTCCAATACATAGCAAAGGTGGGTGACTGGTACCTTTAACTTACAACTGTAGTATATTGATAAGCAAGAATAATGCTCTTACAAGCTTTTCCCTCCATAAACATTTAAGCAAAACTCTTATGGGGACACTGCTTTAAAACCAAAGAGACTTCATAAGGCAGAGATTTCAGCCTCTATGGAATTGATTTCCTAGGTGATATATGTAAACAGAGAATGCCTAAAATGTTTGTGAGGAGGTAGGAGTAAGGGATGCACAGATTCATTCACACTCTAAGGACACAGCAGGGTCAGGAGTCAGACGCACAGTATCTGCTCCTGGGCAGGAGTTCTTCTACAGTGTGCTCCTGCCTTGCAGACCACTGGGACGAGCCACCTCAGCCACACCACCAGGGCGGGTGATGTGCACCTCAGGGTCTCTGAACAGCGTCGTCTGAGAAACCATTCATTCTAATCTGTTTACATGTAAATGCAGAGAAACAACAAATCTATTCCGTTCATCCCACAAATCCTTTGGGTTGTCACACCCTGGGACCATATGCAATGAATTATATTAAGAGCAGTTTTTATTTAATGGTTGATTTAGAATTTATTTTAATCAGCCAAGGCTTTCTTTAGCCAGCTCCACTCTTAAAAAGACAATTATACTTCAAGATGGGAGATATTAACCATATCCCTTAGGTAATAGATTTTGAACTTTGCAACACTTATGGCTGCTGCTTCCTATTTAAAGACATTCGGCTCAGAAGACTACAAAGTTAAGTAGAAATGGCAATCACCCATCTTCTATTCACTGAAAGCTTTTGAAACCTGAAAAGAAATGAGAAAATTTTCTTTTTTTCTTCTCTTTAAAGAAAATTGGACCACAAAAATTTAGAACTTTCTAGAAAAGACATTCAAAATCATTTTGTCACAACCCAGACGACAATGGCCAGAATACAACAAGTGCTTATTATGCACTTTGTCTGTATTTTTTAATCTTTCCAACAACCTAAACTGAGGCTCAGAGAGGTTACATCACTCTTCCGAAGGCACACCGATGGTAAGTGGAAGAGGCTGAGGTCTGAACCTTGGACTGTCTTATTGCAGAGCCTGCTTTCCCAACTCCCATGCATCTCACCCCTTTCCTTCCTGTCCTAAAAGGCTTCTCCAGTTACTCTCTGTCATATCACCCTTTCCTTCATGGGACTTTTGATGGGATTATCTTGTTTGTGTTCCATACTCTTCTGCTACAATAAATAAAAGCTCCCTGAAGAGAAGGATGTTACCAAGTTCACCGTTACTCCCAGGTCCTACCACATAAAGTCAATCAAATGTATGTAAACTTAATACATATTCTTGCTCAAAAAATTAGTCAAGTTAAGAAAGAGAACCAGAAACCAGGTACTCACTGGCTGCAAGCTCAGTGCTTACCCTACCTGAGACTGGAGCGACTTTTCCATGCACTTTTTACGGCCAGGGGCAGCAGTGTCCCAATGTTCCTGTGACCCTCTAACTCCAGCTCGGCTCTGTGCACACAAAACTGCTCCAGGACAAGTGGGCACATAAAGGAGTACAAACTCCGGTTCCTGATCTGAAGGGATTCACAGTCAAGTTAGCAAAACAGAAAATAGGCCTTTACAAAGTAACTCCCACTGCAAAGCTTTCTATTCTAAGTATCCAGTGAGCAGCTGTTTCGGGACAAAGTTTATTTTTCTGCAGAAATTTCCGTTCCATGGAAACCTAATGCATCGCTAAGGTGAGGAGAGAGGAAGACTCCAATTTGCCAGCTCTGACATCTTCAGCACCTGCTGTTAATCACACACCTGCACTCAGGCGTGATTCAGTGGCTCCTGTGATTGGCCATTTCAATTGCTATCTCTGTAGATCACTGTCCCAGCTGAATATCCAGGAACCACATTCATCAAAAGCATAATTTGGGCAGAACGTGACTGTTTTTCCAAAACTGGACGGCTGGCATCAGCAAGAAAAATTGGCAGCACTATCTGTGAAGGAAAGTTGGTTGTCTCTGAGGACAACGGATAATGGCTTTTATTGTTACCATTAAAAGAATATCCTCAGTTCCTCAGGTACGGTTGCAAAACTGTTGGGGTATTTAATTTTGACCATCTGTAAATACAAACAAGAAACTACTCAAGAACTGAGCAACTATCACCCTATAGTACACAGAGGATATCAGAGTTCCCAATACCTAAAAAGTAGGCCAGTGAGTTAAGTGCTGTCAACTCCACCCCTCCCCTGCAATGAATGGTCCAAGCCCTGCTAATCAGAGCCCTTCTCCAGTATTTTTCTCCTGGAGCAAGAAGGGAAGAACCTCTCTTTGTGCTTTGATTGTGAGATGTAAGGATCTGACCCATAGCTTCCTGCTGCCACATGGAAGAGTCTGAGCAAAGGAAGCCAACACACAGAGAGAATCCAGAATAAGAGACAGATGCAGACAGTCAATTCCCCAGTTCCAGTCACAGAAGTTTCCAGAACTGTTTCTCCCTGCAACTCTTACATAAGCTACCCAAGATCCTTCCAGTAATTCTACCCTCCCCCTTTTTTCCTTAAGCTAGTTACACTTGAGTTTCTGCCACTGTCAATACAAAGATTACTAATATAGAAACTAGGATCAGCAAGTGGAGTATAGGAATGACAGACTGGGCTTGGGGGGTATGAGGGAGAGGCAGGGAGAACCACACCAGTCCCAGCTGGGAAGATGGTAATCCTTCTCATATGAAAACAAAGTAAATATTAACTGTTACTTGTTCTATCTTGGCAGATGGACCATGATAACATTTTGGTGGCATGGTAGAAAAATATTAAGAAATAAGAGCATGCTGGGTACTTCTCATGACCTTCAGTAAGGTCCTTCAAAGGAAAATAAGCCTCAGTCCACACTGGCATTTCTTAAAATGATAGGAAATAAGAAGATAGATATATAGTGTTGTTAAAACAAAGGCTCTTTCTGTCTGTAGCTAGAAATGCAAAGCTGCTTAGGGTCAGAAAACCATGCAGAACTGTTAAAGATGAATCCTCTGTCCTATGATGAGGTTATTTTACGGACAAGGAGAGGGTATACCCAGGAATACCCTAGGAATGAAGAAACCCTGACCACATAGACTTCTCCCAAACAACTCTTGCTGTGCACTTCCCCCTGGAAAAAGGGTGGCCATTTTTTCTCATCGTAAAGTGCAAATAATTGGAATGCAACCAGGAGCAAGAGGTCAGTCAGCTCTGTTTTACCAACTCAGCCTACTGTTTCAGCTGCCCTGAGGCAGCAATGGAGAGAAGTTATTAAACAGAGGCCACAGGAGGACAGGCAAAAAGTCCTACAGGTATTTATCTACAAGACGTGAATTTCCAAGACAGGGTCCAGAGTCAGATATTATGACTCAACAAGATTGCTGGTTGGTTAGAAGTTAACAGAGCCCATCAAAATAAACTGAATATTGACAGCCAATTAGCTTTTTCAAAGAAGTGCTTTGCTAGATAAACTCCTAAATTAGAAGCCTGTAATTGCTCCATCTCTAAGGCAATTCCCAGGCTCCTATAACCATAATGACAGCAGCTTGGCTTCTAATGGAATACAGCTTCCCATGGGCTGTCTCCCCATCTACTGCGACCACGGAAGGAAATGATGGAGACAAAGCTCCCTGGGGACAGAACCTAACAGCAACCAAGAGAGTGAGTCAAAAATGGTGCCTTCCTGGTCCTGTTGGATGAAGTATGGCCTATTCTCTGGAGTTGTTCCACTTATGTTGCTTATCATTTTCCCTCTTTTTCAAACAGGAATTGTTATTGTAGCTACTCTCTTTTTCCTGTATGATTGTATCTTGGATGGGTTGGAAATGATTAAACTAGTCGCAATGCCCACAGGTTTCAGAATCTTGAGGTGCCATATCTGACCTGAAAGAGAAACATTTCTCCCCAAGACACTGAACTTGCTAGTGGATATAGTAGTTGGTGATGCTTTGGAATGCCTCTCTTGGAGGATGAAGATACATGTTTATGATTACATATGGATTCACTGCACTATGTAGGCATTAGATGGAGTTTTAATATCGGAACAAGAGTCTGTGCAGATGTGTATACAGTAGGCAGCCATAGGGAGGAATGCGATGTCTGAGGGGTCAGTCACAGAACCTTGCCCCAGTCACAGAACTGATACCATATGGGACCCAAGCCAGATTCATCAAAGTTATTGTCTAGGTTCTCTGTGCTGGGGCATGCAGGGAAGGATTCTCTTTCTCCTTCAGTTGTAATCAAGACGAGCATAATCTCAGAGCTGCTGGGAGACTTAATCCCCAGCACCCACTAAGGCACCTTTGTGCAAATAGAAAAATGTACCTCTTCCTCAAATCATGTCACTGATTTTTGTTAGAAAAGGCACGGAGTGCCCTCTGCTGGAAATTTGCCATAAGAAACACACAAATCTTAGCTGCAGTATGACCTGTGACCCATGGAGCATCACCACACACTGCACACAGTACATGTCCCATCCTAACAGCAAGCAGGTTCGGCCTGATGGTGCCAACACCCCCGAAAGAAGCAGATATGAGAACGACTAAGAAACTCCTGCAGGCTTCAGGCTTCTGGTTCCACTTCTGAAAGGCTCTAGAGTTGACCTACTCCTGCAATTCTTCCTTCCACTCTTTAAAGAATTCCAAACTCTGCAACACATTCCTTTTCTCTAAAGTTAGTCTCGAGTTCAAATTGAGATTTTGTTCCTTGTGACCAAAAGAGTCCTGAAAAATATACTACCAAGTTCCATTCATTATCTAGCCAGATGACCTTAGCTAAGTCCTGTGACCTGTATGAGCCCAAGAGTCCTCAGCTATAAATGAGGCAAAGAGTGGAAAAGGAGCATATGAGATAAACATGTGAAAGGGCTTTCAAAGTACAGGCATATCTGGGATATATTGCAGGTCTGGCTCTAGACCACTGAAATAAAGCAAGTTTCACAATAAAGTAGGTCACAATTCTTTTGCTGGTAGAAGGCCTTGCCTTCAATTTGTAAAAAACAAACAAAAAAAAATGCAACATCTACGAAGCGCAGTAAACTGACATGCAATAAAACAAGCTATGCCTGCAATTGGTGGTCCTTGGCATCTCAGCAAATTGACAAAAAAAAATACCAATTACTCTCAGAAACAAGAGTAAATACAATTAGCAGCTATTACTGACTTAGGGCAAACACCTTTACCTATGCTAACCAAACACTTTTAGTGGAAACAAAGATCATCACTTAAATTAGAAATCAGGTTGAAAATGCAGGACTCAATACAGGGCATAATATACTAATTTGTTGATCATTAGACATAAGCAGGGACCAGTAAATCACTGTGCTTTGAAACACTAAGCTGCACTCTTTTATCAAAATGACCCAATACATTTCATCGTAATCTTTTCCTTATGTTTCCACACGTTAACTTAGTCATCTGAGCTTGGCAGGTCAATTAATTAGCCAGCAATTCTTTACTAAGGCTCACTATTTGCAAAGCCCTGTGCTAGACGATTTAGGGCCTATAAAAATGAGTAAAGATAATGCCACAGCCTTTAGGAAATTTGAAGTCTAGGCAGGGGGAAAAAACAGTCTCATGTGCAAGCTAAATCTGGTTAGTTCATTCATTAGTTCATTTATTCATTAATTTGTTTAACAAATATTTATTTGACACTTTTTAGGTGCCAGGAAAAAAAATAAGTCAATGACAGATACTTCTTGATAGAAGTTACAGTCTACTCAGGATGAGAGACATTAAGTACATTTAATTTTAACCTGCCGTAGGGCTATAAAGGAAAACTACATGATGTCGCCAGTACAAAAACATTTTTTCCTGAGAATGTCACATCTAAGTTGAAGATCTGAAGGCTCAGTTGCAGTTGGCCAGGTGAGAAAAAAGGAAGAGCCCTTTTTCGGTAAACGGAAAGCACAGAGGAAGAAACCACAGTGGGAGAGAGCCTACAGCGTGAGAACTAACCGAGAGGAGACCCTGCGGCTAAGAACAGTGGCGGAGAGGAGAGCAGATCAAGATGCAGCTGGAGAGCGGGACGGGGCCAGGTCATTTCCAAGGCTATGTTAAGGATTTTATCCTCACAGCAATTAGATGCCATTCGAGGATTTTAAGAAGAGAAGGGTTATAATCACACTTACATTTTTAAAAATCAGTCTGGCTGCCCTATGTCAAAATGAACCGGAAGATGGCAGGAGCAGACCTGAGGAGGCAGTCGGAAGAAGTGTACCAAAGTAGGAATGTCTGGCTGCAGATGACCATGTCACACAAGTAGCCATGACCTCAGTGTCAGCATCAGTGGCTCTCCATTCTCAATCCCTTAGGTTAGGGGCGAAAGCTCTCCAGGCATCCTGAAACGAAACTCAGAAAATACTTTAGAAATGATGCTGCAAAAGGCAGTTGGGCTCCATAGTTTGATTAATACTTTAGTTTAACTTTTAGGGTGGCTTTGCTTCTCATTCCTGAGCAGGTGTATAATTAAGAAGGACCTAGAGCACTTCAAAGGACTCCCAGGAAAAGGCTATGAAGATCATGAAAGGGTTTAAATATTGGTCCTGCGGTATAGGCAAGAGAAACTAAAACTTCCTTCAAGTATCCTAAAGGCTTTTATGCAGAAAGACTAGATATTTAAAAGTATAGTTTCATGCTATTCATCATGTCAAATTCTAGCCCATGCTTGGGAAATCATTCAAGTTCCAGGAGTTGGAAGAGACAGGAAGGAGTGGGATCCAGGGTGTGGTGGGAGCATCATGGTGAGACCTGCTATCCCAAACAGCACCTTAGTCCAAACCAGAGAAAGAGTCCTCTTCCTCTGGATGGCTGCCACACACCCCAACACACAGTTTGGTGAACAAAGGACAGGTTAACTTTAGCCCTTAAGGCCCCTTGACTGGGCCTACTTAGGGAGTAAACAATCTGTATAAAATGTAGTATCCCTGGCCGTGGGGACAAGGCAAGAAGGTGTATCTCTAAGATGAACAAGGGAAAGATGAGCAGTCTGCAAGAGAGTGGTCTGGAGCAGGGACTCTGGAGCCACCACATGGTTTGGAATCCTGGTATACCAGCTGGTAACCGTGGGTAAGTTCTTTGATCTCTCT
The DNA here is from genome assembly GCA_007922815.1 of Macrotus californicus. Classification (NCBI taxonomy): domain Eukaryota; kingdom Metazoa; phylum Chordata; class Mammalia; order Chiroptera; family Phyllostomidae; genus Macrotus; species Macrotus californicus. The sequence continues at coordinate 33,949 of VMDR010006559.1, read as the reverse complement.
GTTCCTTGGTTTTTCCATGTGTAAAATGGGGAAAATAATAGTACCTACATTTACAAGTCATTATAAGAATTGAGTTAATATTTGGTGCACATTAATCACCATTTACATGAGTGATCATTAAATGAAATTTAGAAAAGTGAAAGTATAGAGAAAAGGATGTTTTCTCTGTATGAGCCAAGGCCATTTGCTGTAAGGCAAAATATTTAAGAAGTAATTTCTACAGATAACTAAAAATGATTATCGAGCTATCTTGGAAAAAATGATGACTTTGGTATAGAAGCTCGTGTCACCTATGGCCATCCCATGTCTGAAAGACCTCAGAGGCATTCCCCCCTTCCTTTTAAGCTATTGTGTGATCTGGAGTATCTTCAGCTGCAGCTGCTACAAAGAAAGCTGAATTCACTAGGCAGCCAAAATTTAGAGCAACATCTCTGCTCCCCCTCTCCTGAAGTCTTGTGAATTCATGCTAAACACGGAAGAATAATTCTTGCCTCCCCAGATGGTGAACAGATTTGTGCTCCTTTTAAAAATGCTCATCTCACTCAAATCTGTTTCTCAGCAGGAAGTGCCTACCTGCTGCTGGAATGCTCAGAGGATTAAGGACGATTGTGTGCATACACTAATGGATACATTTACTCAACAGTTATGGGAGAAATGAATATTTCAGCACAAAACACCACTTCCACCTTCCCATTACCAATTCAATTATCCCCACACCAAGCCACATTCCCCACCAGGAAAGATGAGTACATAATCCTCACTGATCTAGCTCAACAATTAAGGAAGACCAAGGCAACAGGCAAACACATAGCCATTGCCTATTTAAGCTACCCTCATCTACCCTTTAGTACCAAGAGAGCTAAAAATAAAATTAAAAAAAAATATCCCAGGCTACCAGTACAATCTCCAGTGACCCAAACCCAAGACCTTGGTAACATTCACACCAAGGAACTCCTGGTCTAGGAAAACTAATTACTGGTCTAGACTCAAGTCACTGCCACGGTTGTAGCACTTAGTTCCCACACTTGCATGGTCTTCTCTCTGAGAGGGGCTCTTTTTCTCCATCTTTGTTTTGATGACAAATTTAGGGTTCAAATTCTAGGAACAAGACTAGGTTCATGAGTAAGTTTAATATAAACCATTTGAAGAATCTAACAGTCAAGGTTCACACAAAAAGCATAAAGCACTCTAGGTATTTCTAGCAGAAAGGGATTTAATGCAGGGAATTAAAAGTTTACAGAATTGGTGAAAGGGCTAAAGGAGCAGATTCTAAGGTGGGCCTCCAAGAATGACTCCTAGAGCAGTACAAAACTAGCGCACCTCTGAGGCTGCCACTGGAGAAATAAATTCATAATCATATCCATGTAGCTGAGGCTCAATCAAGGGGCAGAATCAAGAAGACACTGCAGCCAATAACTGCTTGCACTACTCAGGAAGCTGGAGATTAGATCCTGGAACACTGATGCAGAAATCACTCATGTTTCCGCCTTCTTGTTTGCAAGCAGAAACAGAAACAAAAGGCAGGAAAATGGCCACCACCTCCTTGACACCTTCTATGCCTTGGCACATCTAATTGGAGGCTATTGGAAATGTAGTTTTTAGTTTTCTGAACTCTCCATAGAGGAGGGCTAGGTAAAAATGGAGGTTGAGTAAAGCAATCAACAGGATTTACCACATGATTTCTATAAGCTCCTAAAAGTATATTCACTATCCTGGTGTTAAAATATAGGTAAATCTATGATTAGAAAGTATGCCTTTGGATTAAGCCTAACTTTTCCATGAGCCACAGAAACAACTCCGGAAACAATACAAAGTTAAACCTTTAACACTTTAGTGTAGATTAGTGCATGTAGTTACTTTCTAGAGTCCAGAAGTTATCAAGGCACCTTAAAACCAAGGGAGTGTAAATGTGGGTATAGGGAAGGCACTAATGACATGGTTCACCTTCTCTGCAATTGAGGATAAGGTCAGGCACTAGGGATTTATCAGCATCAAGAATGAGACTAGAGATCTGTGCACCCTCATCAAGAGATACTCCCTACCTGCATCCGAAAAACAGACACTCCACACACAACCTTACCCTAGAACTACGTAGGCCCAAATGACATTTCCATGAAAACACAGCGAGATTCATAAAAGTGGCAATCAATTTTAGGAGTTCCAAACTGCGAACCCACAGGGCAAATCCAATCACTGGTATGTGTCCAAGCCAGAGTTTGTTTAGAAACTGTATTTCATTGTCTCTAGGTAGAACATGCACACTCCACTTCAAAGCATGCCTTCACCTTTCTTTATCATTTTTTATCCTAGTTTTCCCATTACTTTCCTGGCCATCCCTGCTCTGTTCTTTTCCTCCTTAAAGGAGGAACTGGAGAATCAAGATCCAATGAAAATGAATAAAATCATCAAGGCCAGTGGGTAAGTATAGGATCATAAATGTGACACAGAGTCAAAAGTCAGAAAGAAAATGGTTGGAGTAGAGCAAGAGGACATCCTCCAACTGTCACATACACCGTTTCACTCTTTGCTATTGAGACCAGATGGGCATGGTGCCTAGGGCACCTCTGTGGGGGGGGTTTGTTACTGTTTTCTCACTGATGTGAGGGAGAGAAAAAAAGGGGCAGGGAGAGAAATATTGACTGGTTCAGGGACTGAACCCTGACTGGGAACTGAACCTGCAAATTTTTGGTCTATAAGATGATGTTCCAACCAACTGAGCCATACTAGCCAGGATGCATCACTGTGGTTTAGAAACAGAGTCCACATGAGCACCTAAGATCTGGGAGAGAACATTCCACACATCAGGATAAAGAACTCTCAGAGATCCAAGGTCTACATTGCCAAGTAAGACTACTCAGCTTTTCTCTCACTTCCATTAAAATAAAGGAGGAGTCCACTTTGGCAACTGGCCAAAAGCCTGGTCTTTGTCTTGCTTGATAAGTAGATAGCCCAGGCCTATCCACCTGGCTGCCAGATATCAAGTCATCTGAGAGACAGGAGCAAACCCCAGGACAAGTCATGGTAATTATCCAGGCTGGCTGTTCTCTGCCTGGGCTCCTCTCGGAGGCTCATCCTAGTCCCAGAGAACTATAAACCAGGTAACAACTCAACTCTAATTAATACTCTCCTTAATGAAGATATAAATGTTCACATTTTTATGCTTTATGATGTACTTTGGGCTCTTTTTCCTTCAAATAGCTTAACTGATGTCTCTGCTTCCTCCTTCTTCAATTCCCACTTTCATGATGGTTTCTGGTCTCAAAATAATAGCTGCTGTCTGTCTTGACTCTTTAAATCCATCTCATCCAATGCCCCCTGCTCTCTGCCCTCATATATTGTAGGGTATTTTGTGTGTCCCTTAGACACTCCATTGCCAAACTATGAGTAGGAGGAAAACCTGCTGAGGTTTTCAAATAGAAAGGGCAAAGGGTGTATAACTATCTACCTATAAGGAAACAAGAAGAGATGCCATGATATTTGAAAAATGAAAATACGGTCACCATCTTTAAGAGGAAAGACAAGAAAGGTGACTGGCAACCCCTCTTGTGCCTCACTGTTCTCTGCTGAGAGCAAAACTCTAAAGGCACAGGGTGTCAGAAAGATGGTACATGAGTATCTGGAATTTCTCTTTGTCAAATCTTAAAAGTTTAAGTTAAAACATGTAACTACTTCCGGCCAAGATGGAGGCATAGGTAGACATACTGTGACTTCTCGCACAACCAAAAGAAGGACAACAACAAATTTAAAAACAAAAAACAACTAGAACTGACAGAAAATCAAACTGTATGGAAGGCCAACATCCAATGAGTTAAAGAAAAAACATTCATCCAGACTGGTAGGAGGGACAGAGACAACAGCCGGGTGGAGAGGACTCATAGCAAGGCAGCAGCTGGTCGGCAAGGCGGAGGCTGGTGGACCTGGTGAGGCAGTGGATTGTGGACCGGGTGGTCCCACGTCCTGTGAAGATAAACCAGGAGGAACAACTGGGGATCGAGACAGACCGCACAACCCAGAGTTCTAGCACAAGGAAATAAAGCCTCAAACCTCTGACTGAAAACACCTGTGGGGGTGGAAGCAGCAGCGGGATAAACTCCCAGCCTCATAGGAGAGTTTGTCAGAGGGACCCACAGGGTCCTAGAATGTACACAAGCCCACCCACCCAATCAGTACCAGAAGGGCCCAATTTGATTGTGGATAGTGGAAAAAGTGACAGAAAACCGGCAGAGAGCAGAGCAAGTGGCATCATTCCCTCTGGGACCCCTTCCCCACATACAGCATCACAACGCAGAGACAGGGGTTGCCCCGCCCTGGTGAACATCTAAGGCTTCACCCCTTAACATAACAGGCACACCAAGACAAAAACAATGGCCCAAATGAAAGAACAGATCAAAGCTCCAGAAAAAAATACAACTAAGCGATGAAGAGATAGACAACCTATCAAATGCACAGTTCAAATCACTGGTAATCAGGATGCTCACAGAATTGGTTGAATGTGGTCACAAATTAGATGAAAAAATGAAGGCTATGCTAAGTGAAACAAAGGAAAATGTACAGGGAACCAACAGGGATGGGAAGGAAACCGGGACTCAAATCAATGGTGTGGACCAGAAGGAAGAAAGAAACATTCAACCAGAACACAATGAAGAAACAAGAATTCAAAAAAATGAGGAGATGCTTAGGAAACTCCAGGACATCTTTAAATGTTCCAACATCCAAATCATAGGGGTAGAGGAGAAGCAGGAAGTTGAAGAGGAAGAGCAGGAAGTTGAAAACTTATTTGAAAACATAATGCAGGAGAACTTCCCCAATCTGGCAAAGGAAATAGACTTCCAGGAAGTCCAGGAAGCTCAGAGAATCCCAAAGAAGTTGGACCCAAGGAGGAACACACCAAGGCACATCATAATTACATTACCCAAGATTAAAGATAAGGAGAGAATCTTAAAAGCAGCAAGAGAAAAGGAGACAATTACCTACCTACAATGGAGTACCCATAAGACTGTCAGCTGATTTTTCAAAAGAAACCTTGCAGGCAAGAAGGACTGGAAAGAAGTATTCCAAGTCATGAAAGGCAAGGACCTACATCCAAGATTACTCTATCCAGCAAAGCTATCATTTAGAATGGAAAGGCAGATAAAGTGCTTCCCAGATGAGGTCAAGTTAAAGGATTCATCATCACCAAGCCCCTATTATATGAAATGTTAAAGGAAATTCTTTAAGAAAAAGAAGATCAAAACTATGAACAGTAAAATGACAACAAACTCACAACTATCAACAACTGAACCTAAAAACAAAAGCAAAACCAAAAACAAAGCAAAAACTAAAACAGGAACAGAATCACAGAAACGGAAATCGCATGGAGGGTTATCAGTGTGGCAGTGGGAGGGAGATAGAAGGGGAAAAGGTACAGGGAATAAGTATCATAAATGGTAGGTAGAAAATAGACGGGGAGGTTAAAAATAGTATAGGAAATGTAGTAGCCAAAGAACTTATATGTATGACCCATGGACATGAACTAAAGCGGGGGAATGTAGGTGGGAGGGCATGTGCAGGGCAGAGGGGAATAAAGAGGGAAAAATGGGACAACTGTAATAGCATAATCAATAAAATATATTTAAAACAAAAAACAAAAAAAAACATGTAACTATATATCCATCTGCCAATCTTTCTTATGTAAAATCCTAAACATAAACAAAAGTAAAGAGGATAATGTTATGACCTTCATATACTGTCTCCCAGCATCACTAAGACTCCACGTGTGACCGTGCTTATTCCCTGCACTCACACACCCACTCTTCCCACCACCATGACTAACATGAAACCAATCTCAGACGTCGTATCATTGCATGACCTCTTCATAAAAATCCTTATAAGGTCCAAGACCTTGGAATGGCAGCTCCTAAGCATTGGCCTTAGAGCACAGGCTCCAAAGTCAGACAAACCTGGATCTATATATCCATAGGGCAATAGCTACGTCACTTTAGAAAGTTCCTTAACTTCTTAAGTCTTGGTTTTTCATGTGTAAAATAAGACTACTAGTGTTTACCTTGTGGCATTATGGTGAACAGAAACAAGATAATACAGGGAGAACTGGCTAGTTCAGAGTAAGTGCTCAATAAATATTCACTTTTGTAGTTATTAGTGTTATATGGGAATTTAAGAGTGAGAACTACTTCTTTCTCTAGGACAGTCCCCAGTTTCGTCAGATGTCATCCCGTTCTTTAATACTCCGATGCCAACTGAACAAAGGGAGAGCATCTCCCTTTCTTTAGAACTTTGGGTGATTGATCTCTGGGCACTTTTTTCTCAGCTTCTGGCTGCAGCTCAAACTCACATTGTCAATTTCTCCCTGCACTGAATATCAACCAAGGCAGAAATCAAATTTGATCGAGATCTGTGTTTTATTGTGGTTTTCTCCCACTGAGAAATGGGAGTTCCAGGTTGCAGTTTATTTCCTGTAGCTAAAGCTCCTTGGCCTTTTACTCATTAGTTTCGTTACAGTTGTTTGGATTTTGTGTTATCAGGCAGTTAGAAGGTTTTATTTGTTATTCACAGGGGGACTCTATTATGCTTTCCAAACTGCAACAGACATCTAGATGCTCACCAAGCCTGATTCCTCTTTCTGAGCACACTGGTGGGTGGGTGGACTGCTTTCCCCAGCCCTCCTTGCATTTAAGTGGAGCGATGTGACCTGCTCTCAACAATGGTATGTTTAAGGACAATGGGTTTTGCAAAGCAGGCAAGACACTAAGATGTTGTAATAGGTCTGCTGGAATGTATGGCCTGTAACCATCTCTCTGCACTCGGATATTCTGGAACTGTTGTAGGCTACATCACTGATGTATTTCCAGATCTGGAAAATGAGCACCCACTGATACCAGCAGTTTATACCTGTCTGGGGAGGTCATGGTAATATCAAGGAGGTTCTATGAGCCTGAGGCAAAGGAGGGCCCAGGATGAAGTCTCACTCTTAGGGGATTTGCACTGTTTTGAAAGAAGAGTTTTGCTTTAAAAGAAAATGCTTCTTCCTCTCAAACCAAATCCAGTGGTTTGAGTCATCACTACTAAATGAATCATTATCTGTGGGTAAAGCTGGATTTTATGAGTTTAACATCAGGAGAGACTCTCAATGACTTTAGCCTCCACCCTGGTGCCATTATAGTTCTAGAAGGTGAAAGGGCCCTCACACTCTCCAAGGCAGTCAGTGGAAGCAAAGAAAGCCCTGGCACCTAGAGCATGTCCTGCTGCTATTAATAAGAAAGACAGCTCTGTAGTAAATTCTGGAACTGGAAATCACCTGGAAGTCTTTGAAGCACACAGGTAAGGAGCTGACAAAATTGTTAGCTACCTTGCCTATCCACCTACATCATAACATTATCCTCCTTAGTACCAATTGCTTTCAATTTCCAAAAAGATCCATTGTTAAAATGTGTCCAAGGCCATTATAGGCAATGGGTTGATTTTAAAGGGAGACAAATTATGGACTGACAAGATAAGATCATAGGGTCAAAGTCAGAGGTAAAATGGCCAAGGTATTCAAAGTCACAGAATCGGTGAGCAGAGGCACCGATGTGCTTCTCGCTCCTGGCAGTGCTCTGGTGTCAGCATGGAGTACTGATGGTCAAAAAAAGGGCCAGGGCACACAGGAAGTTTTTACTTCTGACTGAGACAAAATCTGAGGTGAAGTTATATTAACTATCTGCAGCAGAGAGAATATATAATTTTTCTCCCCTTGAGTGTGGCTGCAAATATAATGGGATGTTTACTCCTATGATTAGATTATGTTACATGGCAAATGTTTACCACTTTAACAGAGATGTCTTAGGAGGTTTTTCCTCTTTCCTACATCCCTATACATTCTGAGCTGAAGTCAAATGCCACTTTGAGGATTTCATGATTGGCTGAATGGCACAATAGTTGATATATGTATGTCCTCACTCTACAAAACGCACAGAATGTATTCATTTGTTTACTTTGACCTTACCCAATTCTATTGGAAAGAGGCATGCCATCAAAATTTAAAAAGTAGAACAGGACTTTTATTTGAATGAATAAGTGAAAAATCTAAATGAGAGAAAAATAAATTAAGGAAAAGTGAAGTGAACTCAGGATAGAGATTAAGACACAAAATGCATGTCACAAAATCTGGCTCTCTGGCTCTCAGATTTCCACCTACCAAAGCAAAATGAGAGACATAGTCAGATGAGTAATCCAAAGTGACCCTGCATTTGCTTGCTTGTTTGTTTCTTAGAGCACCTAGTCCTGACATTGTCATCTGAGGAATTTCTTCTTTTGGTCTTCATTGAAAGAAGTCATGCAGAATTTAATGAGCACCTTAGAGAAAATAATCTGGTTTCAGCATCTACAAAATGCCCTGTTTACCTTATTCACTAACACAACAGGTATACTATTCAGGGTCATTCAGTCCCCAAAGAGGCAATACCACAGCAGAATTTAGGGAGGGAGACACAGAAAAAAAAAATCACTCAAACATAAGTGGTCAGTGAGTGCCAAGTAATGGAAACTGAAAAGTGTAAGGAAGCAGGACACAGCTGGCAGAGCAGTTCCCACCCTGGAGAAAGAGAAGGCTGTGGAAAAAGCAGAGAAGTTCTTCAAGTCATAGGCAGACATTAAGGGGAAATGTCACAGTTCCCAGAAACAGACCATCTAAAGAACCATACAGAAATACCCCCAGAGAGGGAACTTAGGGATGTCAAATTACCTATGACCCCATCCTTCCTGTAAAGCTAAGAAAATGAAGGCCCAGGAAGCACAAGCATTCATCCTTGAAAACTGATGCAGAGCTGGTATCTTGAGACATTGTTTTATAGTTTTGGGGATAGGGAACGAGCAGACAGGGAGGCCTTCCTGCCCCCTAGTTACTGGCTGACTGGGATCTGGAATCAGAAGTAGAAGGTGGATGAGAAATGAAACAGTCACTTGGATAAAGCGATACTTACTTCCTCGCTTATTCAGATTCCAACTAGTGCTTTAGTAACCTAAGCAAACTACTGGGATATTATAGCCCTCGATTTATAGAGAGCTTACTGCATACTAGACAGCCCACTACACATCCTCCTAACTGTATCCCACTGAGTCCTTACAACACTCTTAGGAGGTAAAATCCACTATTATTTACGTTTCATAGCCCAGAAAGAAAAAAAAAAAACAGCTCAGCAAGGTTAAATGACTTTCCCACAGTCACACAGCTAATGAGTAGTGGATGCAGGGTTTGAACACAGGTCTGTTTAACTCCAAAATGTGTGCTTATTCTCCAGCCCAAGAAAATATTTAACCTTCGATTTCAGTTGGCAAGAACAAAGGAGATGTGCATATCCAGTATCAGAAGTGATTAATTCACTTTTAGGACCTCGCCACAGAATGAAAAAGGCAGAGCCAGGCTGTGTGACGCAAATCACCCAACAGCAAATACACTCGGGGTGATGGCTATAATTCAAGTTCATGGCACTCACTCTACATAACAGAGGGATATTGATACATGTATGTATAATACAATAAAGACAGCATGTGCATGGAATCTGATCCCTCTGTGGTCAGTCCACAGCAGGAGGCCCCCTGTGAAGCTGCCCAGGGCTCTGTCCCAGAGCTCCTTGCCCTGAGTGAAAGCTGCCTTAGTGGTACATGAATGTGCCTTGAGCCAGTCAGTGCCCTGCTGCAGCTTCTCCGCTGGATGCTTCGGCTCTGCCCTGAGGGCAGTTCTCATTGGACTCTGTACAGTTCTTATTTCACAAATCAGAGCTTAAACCTTCACAGGAGAGTATTGATTTGTGCTATCAAAGCAGGAAGACTCCAGAGCTGGGGAGCTGAGGGAATCTGGACCTTTCAATCAATATTTTTTACTCATTAAAGCAGATGTCCAATTCAAATTTTCATTTTAAGCCAGACACAGCAGTGTTTGGCTGGTGTAGTCTTTACCAGCAACAAAAAAATCTGCCCATTATTTTAATATCTTTACGTGTCCCTCTCCCTCTCTTTCTCCTGCTGTCTTTCCTAGCCTTGATGTTTAAATTCAAGTCCAGGAGACCCCTACTTTCCCTACCATTTCCTCAGAGAGATCCAAAGGGCAACCTCCATCCCAGAGGCACAGCTAGCCCCCAAACAGAGTTCAATGCTCTGGGGATGGATGCCTCATCCCAGCAGCTAATTTCTGTCTTAACAGGCTGCTTTAGTCATCCTGCCCAGACTGGAGCCTCTTAAGATTTAAAGATTTGAGCAAGTAAAGAGCAGTGTAGAAAATCAACAAACTTGTCAAAGGATAATTCTTAAGAGTTATAGCCCAAATGCTCTCCTGGGAGTGATCTTAATCTAACAATCCTCTCAAACCTCCTGCGCATTTAGGCAGCACTGCTTAGCGCAAAGAACACAGGATTCACACATATTCAGACCCTTTTTTTTTTGGTGGTGGGGGGGGGTGGTATTTGTTTTTCATACTTTTTTTTTTAATCTCCTGCTCAGCTACTCACTAGTAGTATGACTTTGGGTGAATAATTACTCATTGGGGCTCATTTTCCTCATCAGTACAATGTAGACAGTAATCACTCATGAAGTTGGTACAGAAATTAAATTAGATGGTATAAATAAAGTGCTCCTCAAAAGCACATAAGCAAAATCTTATAATCACTGGCACATAGTAAGTTCTCAATAAATGTTAATTTTTCTACCTTTCTCTCAATTCCATCTGTCCCTCTCAGCACCCTCACCCTTTTTTCTATTTCTCCATTTTCTGCCTCTTTTCCATTGATTTACTTTATGTTCTTCTCCTGCTCACCATCCCCTTTAACTGGACTTAAAACCATAAACATCCAGAAGGATCTAAAAGAGTGCCCTGCCCTGGCTGGTGTGGCTCAATGGACTGAGCATCGGCCTGTGAACCAAAGGGTCGCTGGTTCCATTTCCAGTCAGGGCGCATGCCTGGATTATGGGCCAGGTTCCCCAACTGGGGGCATGCAAGAGGCAACTACACATCAATGTTACTCTCCCTCTCTTTCTCCTTCCCTTCCCCTCTGTCTAATAATAAATAAATAAAATCTTTGAAAAAGTAAAAATAAAAAATAAAAGAGTGCCCTCACTTTAAGATGGGTGACATGCCTGCCCCACATCACAGCTACTCAGCAGCAGAACCACAGGGAGCACCCAGCACTCCTGAATCCCAGGGTCTCACATCTTAGTCTTTCTCTTTCAGAGTTAAATTGCTTGAAAGTGGCAGCTTCCTAGCAATATCAAGAAGAAGCCCAGCAAGCAGCACAAAAGGAATTACCAGAATGTGTCTGAAAAGAATGTGTTTCAGTGATATTAGAAACAAAACAAGAAATTACTACATTCCTCACAGCTCTGATAGGATGGCATATTTATTTCAAATCAGCTGTTTCAAATCTGACCCATACAATGTCTATCTAGAAAGTCCAACCATTGTTAATGTAATGAGACCAGTTTGCACAACATTGATGTAACCTGGCAGCCAAGAAGAGTGGAGTGGAATGTGCATGTGTGAACAACATCACTGTACTAGTCAGTGGGGACAGTAGATGCCATTGAGTGAGCATGTGTACTGTGTGGCTGTCACATTCAAAATGACTGAGCAAGTAGATCAATGCATCTGCATCAAATTTTGTGTTAGGCTTGAACATTCCTCCGTGGAAACTGTTCAGATGACTTAGAAGGCCACAGCTGTGGGCAACTGGTGATTGGCAGCTTCATCACGATAATACGCCCACACATGCATCACGTCTTGTGCAGAGTTTTTTGGCAAAACATCAAATCACCCAGGAGACTCAGCCCCCCTACAGCTCAGATTTGGTACCCTGTGACTTCTGGATTTTACCAAAACTAAAATCATCTTTGAAAGGGAAGAGATTTCAGACCATTGATGAAATTCAGGAAAATAGGATGGGGCAGCTGATGGTGATTGGGAGAACTGTGTGAGGTCCCAAGGTGCCTTACAGAGCTAAGATGCCTACTTTGAAGGCAACTGAGGCATCATTGTCCTATGTATAATACTTCTTGTATCTTGTATCTTCTTCAATAAATGCCTCTATTTTTTCATAATACATGGCTGGATACCATCTAGATGGACCTCGTACATTTTTTTATAAAGCTGAACTATGGGGTGTCTTCTTCCTCCCATCTAATGTCACTGGTGTGCCAAAGCCAGCTATTACTCATTTGCAGAAGCCTATTCTTAGCATCTCTTTCCAGCTCTGCATTCAGTTATCTCAAATTGGTAACTTGAAATTGAAATGGTGAGAGTATTTACACCACAGAAGTTGACAACCAGTACAACTAAGGTTTGTTTTCCCAGAGAACCAATTGTTAAACATTTCCCAGCATACCATGGGTTAAGTTCCCATGTCTTTAGCACTGATTCCTAGACAGTCCCCTTTTGCTTTAAGAAACTTTTAAGTTTATTTTTACAATAATGATTTCCTACAGGAATTCTACAAGCCTCACCCTGTGTGCACATTGTAATGAGTTTAAGTCTTTAGAAATTTGTGTTTCTTTAAAACACAGATGTTTTACTCTGGCTGGTGTAGCTCAGTAGATTGACCACCAGCCTGTGAACCAAAGGGTTGTTCGTTCGATTCCCAGTCAGGGCACATGCCTGGGTTGCAGGCCAGGTCCCCAGTGGGGGGCACGCAAGAGGCAACCACACATAGATGTTTCTCTCCCTATCTTTCTCCCTCCCTTCCTATCTCTGAAAATAAATAAATAAAATATTTTAAAAAATAAAACAAAACACAGATGTTTCTTTCTTTAGTTTATCTACCTGTCATCTTCTGGTCATGACAGTGACTTTATTAGCACTCATCATGCAAATGTACTCTGCCTTAGCTCTGTAAGATGATGCCTGCTGGGCCATTGGTGAGTCTGCATTAGTTTCATCCTATTGATTTAAAGAGAGAGTGTAATATTGTGAGGATTTTGGTCCCTGAGAATCTCTGTGAGCTGCTATTGGCATCATTGAGCATTTTATTGTTCATAACCACATTCAAATAGAGCTCATTTTCTCCAAATAGTACATATTATACTCTGCTAGTAGCCAAAAGGTCATCATACAGTGGGCTCTGAAGCCAGACTGCCTGGGATTGAATTCCCTGGGAGCTGCCCTACTTACTGGCAAGTTCCTTAACCTCTCTGTGCCTAAAATGGGGGTATAACAGTACCCAGTTCCCTGAGTTGTTATGAGGATTAAATGAGTAGTAATATATATCAAATGCTTACAACAATGGTTGGTGCTGTGAGTGCTCAATAAATGTTAACTATTGGGAAAAAGTGGAGATAGTTTATTACAAAGTGAGCTACTCAAGCCCCAGATTTTAGCTGGGTAGCTAGGATGAGGCTGGGGAAAAATCTTCAGAGGAAAGGTTTAGAATATTACTGCTGGAAGCCTACATCGGTTATGAAGGGGCTCCCAGGGGCTCTGTGTTAGGAGGTCCTCCTTTCCTCACTCCTCTCTCCCCCTGAACAAGCTGGGGGTCTTCTAAACTGCAGCAGCTGGAGAGAACAACTGATCCTCCCCTCCTTATCTGAGGCAAGAGCTCACAGCCTGGGTCCCCACGGCAGACATGAAGGGGATACACACATATAGAGACCACCATGGGCTATGCAACAGTAGGTGGCCTGTGAGCCTCACCTCCCCACCCTCATGATCCTCACAGAATACAAGGGAGGGAGACTCACAGTAGTAAAAAGGTTTACCTTTGGTAGTCATTTGGCTATTTCTCAATATTCTAATTTCTCTCCTTCTAAGCACATGATAGGATCTCACTTCCACCTCTTTCTTCTAGATCAGGGGTGTCAAACTTATTTTCACCGGGGGCCACAGTAGCCTCGCGATTGCCTTCAAAGGGTAGAAATAATTTTAGGACTGTATAAATGTAACTACTCCTTAACTGTTAAGGAGTTGAAATTACATTGGGCCCTTTGAAGGCAACCGCGAGGCTGACGTGGCCCCTGGTGGAAATGAGTTTGACCCTCCTATTCTAGATAGATAATCTGTATGTCTTATTTTGGATACTTAAAAATGAACAAAACTGAAATGTGTCTCCTCCAAACTTCAAGAGCCAGTGATTGATTTGCTCACTTCCTTCTGCCAGCCATAGTGACAAGAAACATTCCAAGATTCCATCAATTTTCACCCTTGAGTGTGAATAATCTGGAGCAGAGCAGAGCCCCAGATTACCCACAACAGACACACAGTAAGAACAAGATAAAACTTCATTGCTTTAAGCAACTGAGACTTTGGAATTGTTTGTTACTGCACAAAGCCTATCCCATCTTGACTAATATAACCTTCATTCCACACTAATTTATACATCAAAATATTAATAAGGTTTTTGCAGACTTCTTTCCCTTATTATAGGTAACAAATTGCTTGAGATAGCAGATCTCAAAAAATGAAGTTTAAAATCATTAATTTAGAGAAATAAAATTCATTACAGTATCTATAAGATTTGTGTTTAAGTTTTTCTATATTTTCCATTTATTTATTAGCAAGTCAATTTACCTTTGTTTTCTTTACCCTTTATTGGAAAAGGTGATTCAATTAACCTTAACATTTCTATGTTTTAAAGATTCATGCCTGAAAGAAATCAAACAAAAATCCTACAGAGGCTAAACTAAGTAAACTCCATGGAGGAAATTCAGTAGCAAAGAAGAGCAGCTGCATCAGCAACTGCTCCCCTGAAATTTCCCTTCCCCTTGCATTACCCTCATTTTTATCCAGTACCACCACTCCAGTCCCCAAGGGTTCAATGCCTCCTCAATTGGGTTCTTCTTGGCCTAAACTACGTTTTCTTAGCAGAACTAATATAAATTGACATTTTCAAAATTAATGTTTCTTAAAGTTAGAAAGATAGAAAAAGTAAGTAAAATAAAGAGCGTAGATATAAAACACAAATAATATATTAATGCTGTTTAAAAAAAACCTGCTCAGAGGGCCACCACCGTGATTAATTAGCCTTTGAGAGAACCATCCTGTCTCTCACAACCACAATCTAACTAAACATCTTGCTACAATCAAGGACCAATGCCCGAACCGCTTTCCTTGGATCAAATGTCTTTAGCCCTCTAGCTCTCTCCCCTTCAGAGTTGATTTTTCTGATTCAGGGATACCATGTTTACAATCCATTCTAGGAGAGCAGGCAGAGGCATCCTTAATCCCCACTGATGGATCTTGCCTTTCCAAGCTGGGGGTAATAGCTCTGTCCATTTCTATATCTTACTTTGTCATCAGCACAGTCCAGCAAAACACACACACACAACACGTACACTCAAATACTAAGAAAAATGATCTAGTCTAATTAATGTGACTTACTGAGTCAACATATAGACATATACAGATTTACAGTAACTATATTGATAACTAGCATGTTAGTTAAGAATGTAAGCTTTGAGCAAATATAGATGCATTTAAGTCTCAGTTCCAACACTTCATGGCTGGAGATCCTAAGACAGTTACTTTATCTTTCTAACCATCTGCTTCCTCAAGTATAGACTAAAAGTAATAGTAGTACCTACCTCATAAGACTGATGTGAGCTAATGAATGTAAAGTGAGGGAGTGTATATAAAGTAGTGAATGCAGTGCCCAGGACATAGGAAGTACCCGGTAACTTTCAGCCAGTAGTGGTAGTGACAGCAGTGATGGTGGTAAAAGTAGCAACATTGCTATCTTAAATAAAATGAAGAGGATCATCATCTCATATTCCATTATCCCCATATTGTAGTTTCTGCAAGTTTTCAGCTTTTTTCTTAGGAAAGCCTGAAGGAGTGATTTTCGAGTTTTTTGGAAATTCCTAGCACGTTAGTATTTACCACTGATTCTGCAATATTACCCACAGCATAGGCAAGACATTGTCCATGCCCCAGTGCTCCAGGATTATTCAAATTTGCTCATCTGACAATGATGCTACTCTGGCATATTCAAAGTGTAAAAGGCTTCCCTTATTTCCTGCCAAGCCACATTATCCACTTGCTTGAAAATCATCCAGATTTGGTCCTGCATTAGGAAACACATAAGTGCCCCCAAGAGAATTCAAACACTTAGCAAGGCATTGAGCAATTAAACTCTGGTGGACTACTTTAGAAACTGAAAACGGAAAGCAAAGGGAAAGAGAGAAAAAAGGAGCAAACTTAAGTGACTCAGCTAGGTTTGGGGAAAGAGCAATGTGTCTATTCATTATGTGCTTCCGTTTGGAAGAAAGTCAATGTTTTCTTTGAAAAGTAAGCAGAAAGCTTTCATGATTTAGCACACAGGCAAACTCATAAATTAAGCCAAAAAAGACACCAATGTAAACTGGTACAACCACATCTTATGCATTTCAACTATCATAAATCCAGCCTGGCCTGATTGCAAGAGGTAGACAGGGTGACAACTCTGGGCTCTTTCCGGCCTAAAAGCTCTAATTAAAAGATCATGTCTCCTATTTGGCCCTCTTTCATTCTTATCTAACATGGAAGCCTTTGAACAGGGGACTGAACATCCTCTTAGATGATTGGCTCATCCCCCCAAAGATTCCTACATCTGGCCCAGAAGCTGGGGCCCTGAAAAATAGTCCATTGCATTCTCTACAGCAGCAGGTTTGATCTCTAGACCAAAAACATAGCCCCTGCCTCCTAGAGGCTCACAGTCTAGCTACTCAGGGGGAGAAAATTCTTCACCTCATGCTCTAGAGTGTCCCAAGTTCACTTCGAGCCCAGTCCATTCCATGATGTACTGATTCACATCTCATTCTTGGTAAGGAGAAAAAAATTTTGCAATGTCATTAGACACTAAGATGAATGGGAATAAATCTAATCATATGCTTGAGGTAAGGTAAACCAACCAATCAAATCAAAAACTTCCAAAGAGGTGGATCCAGCAGTAAAACACCAAGCCGCAAGTTCAAGTCCAAACAGCAAAACCATTTGCTGAGAGGAAATAAGTACCAATGATGGTGGTCCCTTCTGTCATCAAAGTGTCTTGTACTTAGAAGAATGAAGAGCTTACCTAAAGTCCAGCTGGAAGCCAAAGGGGTACAGAGAAAAATGGTTTACTAAACCATAAAACTTCCAGAAAGATCCCTGTATATCCTCAGTCCATCCCGTGGGCTAAACAAGAGAAAAATGGCCAACAGAATTCAATCTTTTTAACTCAGAAAACCATTTGTATTAAAAGACATGCAAGAGTCACTTCTGAAAATCTGCCCCAGCAATTTACCCTGATGGTGATCTGTAACTCTCTAAAAAATGTTTATCTCTCATGGGCCTGAGACTTTGGGCACCATTTGAAGATGATTTTTATTATATCATGTAACATTTTTCCTTTTGTGCATGACATCCTTCAGATGTACCAAGATGATCTCCAAAATTCTGATGAAAATCAAGACCATCCTGGAAAATCCACAAAGCACTTTAGAACTGTCTTCTGAATCAGTTACGTCTTTGCTGGTCAACCACCATCTATCATGAGCCTAGTTAACTAGAAAACTCATCAGAAGTGACCCAAACAAGCATATCTAAAACAACATCTCAGTCTTTGGGTTTCTTCAAAATCCCCAGCAATAATAGTTAATATTAATTGAATATTTACCATGCCAGGAGTAAACTGAAGCTAAGTGAAGTTAAGCAATTTCCAATCGGTCACACGGTAAGTTTGAACAAAGGGTTGAACCTGGCTGGAAAGGGGACCAGCAGGCGGGTCCCACTGTAGGACTTTCAAACCCAACCACGTGCTCCTTTCTGGACCTTCATAAACAGGATGACCAGCATCAATGCCACCTTATGCTTCTATCAATCATTTTCTTTTACTCTAAGAGGGTCCACTACAATCTAGCTAAGGATCAAAAGCTTATTTGTCAAGCCTGAAGTGATACATTTTTCCTTTTAAGGATTTATGAACACATGTCAATAAAACATGAGAATGTGGCTGTTTTTTCACTTCCATATCGCATTGGTTTTCAATTCTTTCAAAATCACTCAGAGCTGTTTTCTTTAACAAATTAAAAAAAACAAAAACGTAGGTCCAGAGCACCGAGATTTTGATTAAATGAGTCTGGGGTTGGTCCTAAGAATCAGTACACTTTTAAGCATTTTCCAGAGGAATCTACTGTACAGCCAGGATTGCAGATGGCTTCACATTATAGAATAAGAAACCCCATGTTCCTCCGAACAGAGAGGAAATTGTCGACTTTTTTGTCTTTTCCATAAAATCTCTTTCACCTCTTTCTCTTCCAATCAATTCAACACCCTGCTGACAGATGGATCTGCTCAGATTAGATCATTCCTTTACTCTAAAACCATCTGTAATTCCCACTGGATAAGAATTATATTCCAAATACTTAGCCAGGTAAAGGGCTCTCTATACCATAGCTCAAGCCCACCATTCAGCTTCATAGCCATCTCCCCTGGATGATCCTCTCACTCCTGCTAAACTGGTCTGCTTCCCAAAACTCCTTTTTCTTCTCATTCTCTCATGCAAAGCAATTCAGCTCTTGCTAGCCCCTCCCCTTCAACTCACCAACAGATCCACCTTTGTACATCAAGGGCTTTGACTACACATTTCTTCTTTTTTTTAACCAGGATCCCCTCTTCTCTAGGGCCATTGAATTGCCCAAAATGTTACGGTAGTCACTTTCTCCTTTGGCTCAGAACTCCTCCAGATCTTGCCTTCCTTAGGTACCCTTGGAACCCTCGCTCATTGTGTTTTCCTTTGTTCTTGAATCTTTTGGCTTTTTACCCCAGCTCCCTTTTCTAATACAGTGCCTATTTGGATTCAGAGGATGGACCTCAGACTGCTTACTGAAGCTTTCAGCCATTCTCCCTTAGCTCTAAGCACAGCCTGGCCCCTCACCCACCAGGAATGTGGGCAGGAGTCTTTGTTGTGTTTATTTAGGTGTCCCTAGGGTGTAAAACAGTGCCTAGTACTTGATAAGCACACAGTAAATATTTGTTGAGTGAACAAATAAATTGATCAATGGGCATACCCATCATAAACTAACCTGATGATGATAAATCATTTCCACTTTGTAAAGCAAATCCACTTGTGTTGGGGGGAAGATCCCTTATTCCCATTTAAAACTATCTATCATGTGATGGATTATTTAGCACAGTCATAATAACCAGAACCCTGATTAATTCTACATAGAATTTATATTACCCTTTGTACTTTTCAATGCATTGTCCCATTTATTATCTCAGCCCATCCTCATAATAATCTCATTTCCCTATTAGAGATGAGAAATGAGGCAGAAAGTTAGCATGACTTGATCAAAGTCACAGAGCTAGTTGATAGCAGAATCAGGACTGAAATTGGGGCCCAGTCTGCCGGGCCCAGTGGTATAAAACCTTTCATCAAACACCACAGTACACACACATCACCATCATCCCCTCACAAACCTGCTGTGTTATTCATGGTTCTCCAGAGAAACAGAACCAACAGATGTATAACATCTGTCCAGAAAAAGTCCAGCCATTGTTAATATAATAAGAATGTTTTGTGTGACATCAGTGTAACCTGGCAGGCAAGAAGAGTGGACTGGAATGCACATGTGTGAACAATGACATCACTGTACTAGTCAGTGAGGGGAGTAGATGCCATTGAGTGAGCTTGTGTACTGTGTGGCCATCACATTCAAAATGACTGAGCAAGTAAAGCAAGGAATCTGCATCAAATTTTGCATTAAAGCTTGAATATTCCTCTGTGGAAACTATTTGGATGATTCAGAAGGCCACAGCTATGGTGATTGGCAGCTTCATCACAACGAAACACTCACTCATGCATCATGTCTCCTGCAGAGTTTTTTGGCAAAACATTAAATCACCCAGGTGACTCAGCCACCCTACAGCTCAGATTTGGCGCCCTGTGACTTCTGGCTTTTCCCAAAACTAAAATCACCTTTGAAAGGGAAGAGGTTTTGGACCACCAATGAGATTCAGGAAAACACAATGGGGCAGCTGATGGCGATTGGAAGAACTGTGTGAGGTCCCAACGTGCCTACTTTGAAGGGGACTGAGGTGTCATTGTCCTATGTACAATGTTTCTTTTATCTTGTATCTTCTTCAATAAATGTCTCTATTTTTCATATTACATGACTGGATACCTTCTGGACAGACCTCATACATATAAATTTATAAAAAGAGATTTATTATGTGAGATTGGCTCACATAATTGTGGAGGCTGAGAAGTCCCATGATCTGCTTTTTGCAATCTGAAGGCCCAGGAAAGAGGGTAGTATAGTTCCTGTCCAAACCCAAAGGCCTAAGAACCAGAGAAAACAATGGTGTAAGTCTTGGTTCAAGTCCGAAAACCTCAGAACCAGGAGTACCAAAGCCTGAGGCAAGGAGAAGAGAGATGTCCAGCTCAAGCAGAGAGAGCAAATGTGCTTTCTCTGCCGTTCTGTTTCCTTCGGTGGATTGGATGGTACCCATTAACATTGGTAAGGGTGGATCCTCTTTGTTCAGTCTACCAATTTAAACACTCACTTCCAGAAAGACACTCACTGACACACCCAGAAATAATAAATCACCAACTATCTGGGCTCCCTGTGATCCAGTCATATTGAATCATAAAATTAACCATCACACATGTTTATTGTACCTGAAAAGATTTTTACACAGGTTGTTGACGAGTGTCATTCAGAGAACAATGTAAAACTTAGATCACAGATGTTTTGTCTCAACATTTGGGGTGTTCACAAACAAATTTCTATCAAATAAGCATAGGGGAGAAAGGCTATTATTGAAAAGCACACTGACCCTAAGGAGACAGCCGTAAGGAGGGGGGTCTGGTAAAAGAAAGAAAGGAAGAATGGTCAACACCCTGTCATGCGCGAAAGTGAATCCAGTGGTGAATTAAGAAAGGCCAGGGAGAGCTGAATTGCTTTGTAGAGAATCTGACCACATTTTAGCTGAGTGGTTCTGGCTCAAGAAGTTTCATGAGACTTTGTCAAACTGTCATCAAGGGCTGCAGTCATCTCTAGGAACACTGGAGCTAAAGAAGCCACTTCCAACTCACTCACACAGTTCTACCCGGGCCTCAGTCCTAACCACCTAGTCCTGTTCACAAGACTGTTCACAACATGGCAACCAACTTTCCGCAGATATCTGAGAGAGAAAGAGCTGGGGGAGCAGGGTCTACGGTGAGGCAGGAGAGGTGGCTGGGTGAGAATTGAATCAGGCGCTAATGAGACTTCCCCCAGTTCAGGCCCTGAGAGAGAGTGCCTAAGACAGAAGCTGCAGTCATTTTTTTTTTTTCTTTTATAACCTCTTCCTGCAAAGGACATGTCTTAGTCTGCTTGGTCACCATAACAAAATACCCTCACTTCTGCCACATGCTATTGTCCACATAGATCAGCCCTGGCACAGCCTGAAAGGGGGTCTCCACAGGATGTGAATCTCAGGAGCCAGGGATCCCTGTGGCCACCTTGGAAGCTGGCTATCACAAAAGTTATTCAGTCCTCAGAACACATATATCCAAGTTCTCCTGGAGATCATATTCATTTCCAAAATCCCACCTAGAATAGATCAAACAGGTGTGGGTTATGAGGAATGCAGTTAAGTGGGCTCTGTCTCTACAACAGGCTTATCTAATTTTAAAAATCCTTTCAACAAATGCCTGTGAGGCATGCACCATTTTAATTAACTGATGTAGGAAGCAGATAATAGACAGTACATCAAGAGTTAAAGGCTTTGAAGTCAAACATTTGCATTTGAATCCTGACTCTGCTGATTCCTAGCTGTGGATCTTGAGCAAGTCACATCTCTCTAAGCTTTGCTTTTCACATCTAGAAAAATATTACTTAAGGTACCCATGAGAATTGCATAACAATTCATTCAACCCATTGACAAGCACTCTCAAGTACCTTCCTAGCTCATCATCAGTGCTACATTAAATGCTTATTAAACAGTATCTAATTTAATCTAATTGTCAATGATCTTCTTTAAATATTATAGGAGGATATTAGGAATAGTAACTGAAAAAGCTTCTGCACACTGTAGATGTTTTTTTCCTTATTCCATCACTTCATTAAAATCACTTAATTGCCCTAGGAATTAGTTTTTCCTATCTATAAACTAAAAGTAATTAACCATAAGTGAAATGAAGTATGTTGTTCACTAAGAAACAAGCAAGGTGCTGGGAGTGTGTAAAGGGAGGGGAATTTAAAAACGAGGAATATTGCAAGATACTTTATGATGATACTATGAATTGTTCCTTCCACCACCCAAGGTTGTTGTAAATGAGCATGAATGTGTAAGCACAAATATTCCCCTACCTCTGCCAAAATATCTGATATTGTGACAGGAAAATAAGAACAAAATAACAGCTTTTTGACTTATGAAAAAACAAGCCTTTTTCAATGTTGTTCTCTTCACACTGAAAACCAGCGGGGTCGTTAAGTCTCCTTCAACTTCTGCCTTGTAGTTCTGCAGCTGTGGCTAAGCTACATCATTGAGAAACGCTGGGCAGGCGTGCACTTCCGAGACCCACCTCCTCCAGTGCCAGCATCTCCATGCTGGATTCCTGCAGTGGAAGAAATCCAATAGGAAGAAACAGGTAGAGGAAGAGAAACACAGGGGATGAAGACAATGTATTTTAACATCTGACACTGAACAATCAAAGACAGAGCAAGCCATTATTGTGTACCATTAGCATACAAGCTCTGACACAAAGAAGAACCAGTCCGTTGTGCTCCATGTGGACCAACAGGAGACAAGAACAGACACAGGATGCTCAAGGTGTTAGGTAACTTATGATTTGGGGCTGGGAGGTGGGAAAAAAGACAAAGATGAAGAAGGAAAGGCTGGTAACCTGGGAGGACATCCAGGACTGAGGACAAAGGAAACCAGTGAGAAATTCCCAGCCAAAAGCATGTCCAAGAGACATTTAAAATCAGTGATGTGTGATACTCAATTTCAAGCTGTTCCCTAATCTCCCTAAGGCAGTGTTTCTTTTTCATTATTTGCTACCCCTCAAAAAAAATGTCTACTATTTACAACACAAACAGCATTGTGTTGGTTTTATTATTAGAAATTACAGACAAAAGGAGTGGGGATGGGGGATAGTGTCCAGCCTAAAGAAAAGCAGAAAAGGTAGCATCCACAAGATGCAGAAGCTTGATTAAAGTAGGTGACCAGAAAGGAGCAGGTTACACTGGGGCTAACTCAGGAGATATCGGCCCTGCCTTGGGCATCCTCAGAGCCAACAGGCCAAGCACAGGCAAGTCTCTACTATACCTGAGATGTGTTTTTTTTTTAAGCCAATTAAACCACCCCATCACATGAAAGGGTGTTTCCATGAGGCCTGAGGATTTCAGACATCTTGTTTACATATATTTGTGTGTTCTTGTTTACATATATTTGTGTGTATATATAAACATATTCATGTATATGTAATATATAGTTAATTAAGAAGATATGTGTATTGTATATGCTTGAACAAACTTTTCAAAACTGCATGTAGTTAAATGATACAATGTACATAAATGCTTAGCAGTGTCTGGTACAGTGTTCATCAAATAATTAGTACCTAAGCAGGAAGATGAAAAAAGGTATCTTAAAAACTGGTCCTAGAATTCCATTCAGAGGCAGGAAGAGGTTTTGTTTAGAATAAGGCATTGGGGTAAAAGTTGAAACCAGAGGGTATATATAGGCTGTGGTTCTAGAAGGGGTAGATTTCCTCCCAGAGACATTCGTAAAGTCTGGAGACATTTCTGGTTGTTGAGCCAAGGCCAGGGGGGAAAGTTGGGGGAACAGTGTTACTGGCATCCGGTGAGTAGAGATCAAGGAACATCCTACAATGCACAGGACAGCCCTACCGCAAAGAATTATCCAGCCTAGAATGTCAATAGTACCAATGTTAGCAGAGGATACAAAGCAACAAGCATGACTAATGAATCGTTCTGGATTAGGAGTGAAGAGGAACGAGTAAACAGAAGAGCAATGAGGAAGTAAGATAAGAAAGGATGATGACTGGATAACATGCCAAAGATGCTAAAGAACTTTTAACAACTGAATGTCTAACACACAACCTGAAGGTGTTGCCAGTGTTGTCATCCCAACCCTTTCCTCTCACCAAACCTTCAGTAAAGGATGCCACATACAAAGACCCCGAATGAGAGGACTGTATAGATGACCGTGTGTGTGTAAAGCAAGGAAATCACCTGAGTCTCACATCCAGATCAAAGAAAAAAAAGACAGCATCAGACCCAAAGGAGAGACTAATAAGAATTCTTCAGGGACTGAAAGCCAGCACCAAAGACTCCCACAATAAGGTGAAGAACCTAAGAACTGGAAAGAGGGTAGTTCTGAACCAATTCTTATCTGATATTAAAAGAGAAGGGTTTCTTAACTCATATAGATTATAGCTCTTATAATTATATTTTTAAATATCAGTTTATTCCACAAAGTCATTCTCAACTATTTTACCTTTTATATAAAATCCTGAGCTAGAAGATCTCCTCATGTATTTTTAAAAGAGGTACTGTACTTGACCTGGGAGGGCCCAGCTTGCACACAGTCAAGTGTCTGAGCCCAGCAAAGGACAACCACATAGGAAGTGCTCCTTTCAAAGTGAGGCTTGAACCTACCATAAGCCCCTATCGAAATGTCACACCTTGTAGAATCATCAAATACAATGAAAATGCTATGAAGCCCACTTGGAAAAGGTAAGAGCATTACACAGAAGTGAGATCTTACTAATAAGCAAAGAAATAAAGCATATTTCCTTTGGTATGGTTCTATAAATTCAAATATGGTCTACGGGAGGAAAAGGTGATAAATATTACTGTATATTCAGAAAATGTGAAGCACTTAGAAAGCTTGGGGCCAAAGATCAGCTGGCTAACAACTAGGGAAGTACAAAAAACCTTGAAATGCTCTGCCTCAAGAGTTGTGAGAAATGTGTAATGGGATTTATCATAGGAAATAAAGAAAACAATAGAGCTTTCCATTTTCTGTGGTATGAAATGCATGACAGTTCATCTAACCCCTTGGTGTCCACGTCTCTGAAATCACTTAATGAAACAGCTGTTGTCCAAGACCAGAAACACTCTGTAATAACAGTTTCCATGAGTCAAAAAAAATAGATACAGCTTGACACCCAGTCTCTCTCCTCCAAAGAGGTTTCAAGAAAAAATAGTGAAGGCTAATTCTTCCTCCATGGGGGCTGTGCCCATTCTCTGGACAGGATCACAAGGCACATATTCTGCTTGTTGAGTGAACTAAGCTTCAGTCAACAAAGCCTCACTTGAGCTCCTGACAGTTTAATTTGGCTTAACAATTACATCTGCGATATGATCATACCACCTCTCCACCTTGATGGCCAATAAAAGCGATGGGTCCCCTGAGATATGAAAGCATGATTAAGGGAAAGGGAAAGAGAGAGTTCAAATTCTTTGATTCAATCCAACTCTGCCTTCAACATTTACATCAGTTATCCATCCCAATTTCTACCATTCCTCTTTGTTGTGACAGGTTGACTGCCTTTAATTATATTGACAATACACAGAGAACACAGTCAAGTTCCCTCTGAAATGATTCACAGGGTAGTAGAAGGAGGGTCTCCAAAATGTCCCCATTCTGTGGAGCCACCATAGGAATTCAGACAGGTCAGGACAGCCCCCAGTGGCTGCTTCCAGGAACAATGACCCAATGACCGGGCAGTTGGACAAAGCCACCAGGAAAAAACAAAAACAGAGATTTCCCTGGAGCACTGTTTTGGTGCCATATTTGCTCTCCATTGCTGTGGTAACAATTGCGTTACTTACTCAGGCCCCGGGGACCGATCCACTTCCAAGTTCATTCAGGCTAATGGCTGAATTCAATCCTTTGCAGTTGTAAGACTGAGGTCTCAGTTTCTTCACTGGCTACTGGCTGGAGTCGTTCTCAGGCTGGTGAGCCTGCCCACACCCTTTGACCCCTTCCCTTCATCCTCAAAGCCAGCAACAATGAGTCAATGGGCCTCCCTTGCTGCCACGTCTCTCTGACTCTAGCCAGAATAATTTATCTACTTTGAAGAAGTCATATGATTGGGTTGTATATACCTAGATAATCCAGGATAATCCCCCTATTATAACCTTAGTTACATCTGTAAAAATCCCTTCGCAGCCGTATCTAGATTAGTGTTTGTCTCAATGACCAGGGACAGGAATCTGGGGAGCTGTCTTTAGGCTTCTGCCTGCAGCAGGTGCCCAACATTATAGGCTCTGTTGGAGCCCCGTCCTCTGCCTCCAAGAAGAGCTTCTTTTGGGTAAGAACCTCTTATTCTAGATTTGAGCACTTGTACAACCAAAATCCATTTATAAGGTCCAAAACTGAGCCAGCCTCACACTGCATAAGTCACATTACTATAAGAGTTCTGTTTAGTTGATCAAGCAGGTGGGAAACAGTCCCATGATTCCCTTTGCCTCTACACATCTTCCCTTTTACCATCATATCACGTCTTACTCTTCTTATCAAATATTCATTTATGGGCTAGGTGAATCTTCTTGAATTCTTGCACCCAAAACAGATTATAAAGCTGCTGTTGCAGGAACATTACTTTCCAGCATGCATATATTGAACACCTATAAATAAATATAAAGTAAATATATAATATAAAAATAAAATAGATATGCTGGTCATTAGGCTATTGTCTTAGCTCCAAATTTGTCTTTCCATGTTCTGCCTTTGGATGTCGAGATTGGAACTCAAAACCACACTTCTCCTTGAGTAGCTGACTCCACATCAGATTCTGCTTATGCAGGCTCTGGAGGGAGGCTGAAGGACAGGGAGAGAAGTATGTTTGCTCTCCCAGAACTACCACCCCGTCAATGACCCTTCACCCCTAGCCTCCACCTACTTTTGACACTTCCAGAACAGCCTCATCATGCCCCCATTAGAAGTGCTAGGGCCTCCTCCTCAGAAATCTGAGTACCAGCTCTGTAAAGTCTCTCCTCTAAGCTCCTCAAGTAACAGTACCAGCAAAGCACACGGTGCCATCCTGATATCTGAGCCCCAAGGGGCTCCACCGCTGTTTCTAGGTTCTGGCAACCCCAACATATTTCCTGGGTTACCACTTAGTGGTAGCTGCTTCCTGCAGTTATCAACTCCAGATTACCTCCGAGTTTTCTGCTAACACCTGTGTGACCAATGTCTGGTGTTAAACTCCCTCTGTAGAAATACTTAGTGCACTTTCTGTTCCCTGACTGGATCCTGACTGATACAGCTTATGTTAGAGATAGAATATTCAGGTGAATAAGAATGGGACCCAAAACTATAGGATATTCAAATATAAAAGGGCCTAGAGATCACTTAGTTCAAATATTTTATCAGTGGGAAAACTGGACTGCAAGAGAGGTCGACTCATGTAAGGTCATAGCAGGTGGTGCTCAGTCCAGGCCTGGAGTCTGAGCTTCCTCATTCTCAGTCCGGGGCTCTTTCTGACACGTCTACAAAGAACCACATGCTTGCTCCTAAACTCAGAGGCAACAGATGATATTCTGAGCAAATTCTCAGTTCCACACCATTGATCTGTTCCATCCAACATGCCCATCTTATCAAGTATTTTATCTATAATTCGAAGAAGGAATACTTAGGTAACAAGAAACCCGATAAGCTATCCTTGGCGTCCTTACTGGAGGATGCAAAAGCACCAGCTGAGTAAAGTCAAAGCTGTCAAAGGAAGACTCCATTATTTCAAGGAGCCTGTCCTTGAGAAAAAGAATCTGGCCAGCATTTACCCCTAACATCCTTCACCCTCCCCTTGGGAAAGTGATCCAGCTCGGAAAATAGAGGAGGACAGAAAGGGGGGTCAGGAAAGAAGGCAGAAAGATAAATCCCCCCGTCATTTCACGATGTCCAACTTGCCCTCAGTCATGTTATTCGCTCACCCCCTGTATGTCTAACCCTGTGCTAGGTGCTGGGGCAAAGTCTAAGGAACTATATGATTTGTTATACTCAAGAACTTAACTGCCTACTTGTAGAGATTATTACATATAATATAATCAGAAAATACTAAAAGATAGCAGGTAAGCACATAGGAAATTGTGTGGCACCAACAGAAAATACTTCAGAGGAGCAAGAAAGAGCAAAGTACGTAGAGCTTGAGCTCAGAGTAAAGAATGGCTCGAATCTGCTGGTGTAAAAGGCCTCCTAAACCAGGAGAGCACAGGCCTGAAGGAGCTTTGGGGAGATAAAAGCAGCAGGTTGCATCTATAAAGAAGAGCTTGACTTTCTGAGTGAACAACGTATCTTTCATACACATATCAAGGGAGGGAGTGCTGTCACAAAGGCAGTTTCAGGAAGTGTGACCTTTCACTGGTATACTAATTTGTTCGGGCTGCCATAAACTTGGAGGCATAGAACAATAGGAACTTACTCTCTCACAATGTGGAGGCCAGAAGTCCTACATCAAGGTGTCAGCAGAGCCACACTCCCTCCAAAGGCTCTCGGGAAGAATCCTTCCTTGTCTCTTCCGGCTTCTGGTGGTTCCAGGTTTGAGGCTGTGTAACTTTAACCTCTGATTCAGTCTTTACATGGTTTTCTCCTCTGTGTGTCTAATCTCTCCTTGCTTTTCTCTTATAAAGACACCTGCCATTGGATTTAGGACTCCAGTGTTATCCAAGATAAGCTTATCCTGAAATCTTTAACGTAATTACATGTGCAAAGACCATTTTTCACAGAGATCACATTCACAGGGGGGCAGGTGGGATTTAGGACATGAACATATCTTTTGGAGGCCACTGTTCAACTCACTGTAACTGCTGTTACCTGAAGCTGTGTGGTTACATTTTCATTTCCCCAGGCCAGGATTAAACAGTGCAAAACAATCATCAGGTGACTCTTTCTTCCTCTCCTCCATTAGCAGAGAAAATTCTTCCCCTCTAACAAGTATATGGTAGTAACTAATATTTATTGTCTCCTTTCCATAAATTGGGCACACTGAAATGAAAGCATTTTGAGGTATTCTATGGGAGAGTTAAATCAAATCTTCCTAGAAATTCCATGAATATCATCCCTATGATGAGTCTCGCCTTTACACCCATTTTAGGGGTGGGTAAAGAAGCAGAGAAATGTGGTCAATTTACTCCAGGTGCCACAGCTGATTAAGTGAATTGAGCCACGATTTGAATCCAGGCAGTCCAATGTTTTTTGTGGTTGTTTTTTTTGACAGATTTGAGATTTAATTCATATAACATACAACACACCCATTTAAAATATACAAGTCTATGGTTTTAGTATATTCACAGAGTTGTGCAACCATCAATTTTAGGATACTTTCATGTCCCAAAAAGAAACCTCTCACCTCCTTAGCTGTTTTCTTCCCACCCTCCCAGCTCCCAGCCCCAAGCGGTCACTGCTCTCCTATCTCCACAGATTTGCCTATTCTGGGCATTTCATATCAATGGAATCATACAATACAGTCTTCTGTGACTGGTTCTTTCCGCTAATATAATGCTTTAAAGGCTCGTCCACACAGTGGATACATCAGTACTTCCACTCCTTTTTAAGGCCAAATAATATTCAGTTGCATGGATATACTACATTTTACATAATCTACTCACCATTTAATAAAGATTTGGGTTATTTCCACTTTTTAGAAGTCTGCACTTTTAACTCTCTCTCTGTCTCCCTCACCCCCGCTCCTAACCCACCCCTTCTTCCCTCTCACTCTTCTTTCTGTTTCCACGCAAGTGATTTGGTTATTTGTTGAAAACTGAGAGGACAGATTACCCTTTCATTTTTCTTCACTGGGAAAAGATCTAACCTGGTAAAACCTCATGCCATCTATTAAGCACAACACATCTGCCCTGGGAACTCCTTTCCCATGGGCCATTTCGGCTCTTTCGAGAGGGCCTCTGTTGTCCATGACCGGTAGAGCTCTGGCCGTGAACATTCTAGCCTGATAACACCAAGATGGAAATTTTTTTAAATACTGAAATTTATTAAAAACAAACAAAGAAACATACACTTGGATGGTTAAAACAAGGGTAGCAGTATTCCAGCCCCTACCACAGAGTGGGAGAAAAAATACCCACCATCTACCCATCCCAGCACCACCAAGCCCCGTCTTTTGTCACATTCCGAGAATGGGCAGCAGAAGCAAGGTTGTGGGGCAAAGGGAGGAGGGTGGTACTGACTAGTTGGACTGGTTGGCAGGTGACTATAGAAAGTTCAGTCTGTCTGAGATCTCATTATAAAACATCAACCTTGAAAATTTGGCTTTCTTCTTTCCCGTGGAGTTCTGTGTGGGCTGCTGGGGTTTCAGCACCAGTTGTCACTGCAAATGCCGCTTGGCAGGAGCAAGAAGCTCAGGAATCCCTGACATGTTTCTGAAGGTTTTCAAAGATGAACCAGCCCTTCTGCATTTTTCTTCCCAAATATAGTACCAGGAATAAAAACTTCGCTCATCCTATTTCCCAAACTTGGCAGTTATGACAGTTTTATTGCAGTGTCTTATTAAAGCAGAGCCACAGATTTGCATAATTAAACTTGGGTCTGCTCTCACTCCCTTGCATCTACACCTGTCACTCACCACAGTGTGGCATGGTAATTCCATATCCCCTGCACCAGGGAGAATCTGGAGGCTCAGGGTGGCATCACCCCCAGTACCAATGAATATTCTCTAATGGAAACAGAGATGGTGAGTTTCGATGATGAGTGGAGACAAATGGTTTCCTGCTTTTCAGCGGGAAGCTACTGGCCTTTTTCACTGCATCTTAGGGCTGAAAAGGACCATGAAAATCATCTGATACCAGGACAGCAAACTGGCAACATGGGCCTCATTCGGCCCACATATTTTAATTTGACACTTGCAATTTGTTTGCTTTTAATTTGTATCCATCATCAATACTAAAATTGGGTGGTTCACATTAAAAAACAAATTTGGGACTTTTCTTGAAAAAAAATCATTAAGTGTTGGCCACTCCAGGCCTCTGTTTCTTACCTGCCAATCATCAGCAAGAGCTGATTAGCCCCTGCCCGCTTCAGGTGGGGCCTGGATCTGTGGTTACGTTCACTCCCCTTTCTTCATCTCAACCTGCTGCATACATGCATGCTACCTTCTCCCACCCTGGGAAAATTTGAGTTTGTAGTCCCTTTCACATTAGAGGTGAAGGAGAGCAATTCCACAAAGGAGAATAATCAGTTAATCACAGACCTCAGGTTCCCTAACACCAAAGCAATATGAAAACAATTTCTGTGTTCCAAGTGTCCAAAGACCTGAGTTCTGATTCAAGCTCCATCACTTATTAGCACAAGGTTGAAGCCCTAAGCCATATGTTTCCTTGTCTGCAAAATGAGGCTTGTTGTAACATGTTACCTACCTCATCGGGTTTATGAAAATTAATGTGTTTATGAAAGGCTTAGACAGGTCAAAAACCCCACACAATCATACACAGTATTATTATTGGTGTTTTCACGGTAACATTGTTATTTAAAATTTCAAGTTCATTCATTTCTTTTCATTTTTTATTTTTGTATTGTGATTCAAATACAGTTGTCTCCATTTTCACCCCACCACACCCCCTGCCCCACCCATCCCCACCTCCTACCCTCGAACCTACCCCCTTTGATTTTGTCCATGTGTCCTTTATACATGTTCCTTGATGGCCCTTCCCCTATTATCCCCTATTATCCCTCTCCCCCCTCCCCTCTGGTTACCATCAGTTTGTTCTTTATTTCAATGTCTTTGGTTGTATTTTGCTTTACTTACTTGTTTTGTTGATTAGGTTCCACTTACAGGTGAGATCATATGGTATTTGTCTTTCACTGCCTGGCTTATTTCACTTAGCATAATGCTCTCCAGTTCCAACCATGTCAAGCTCACTAATTTCTTTATTATCCCAAAATATTAAGTGTACCCCTCAATTTAACTCAATGAGTATTTATTGAACCTTTACAATGCAGATGTTCCATCCTGGCTTACATGTGATGTAAAGCAATATACATAAGAAGATGAGATGATGAGAACACAATATATAACGAAGTATCAAATGAAATATATGGTATTTGTGTTGCTTAAATAATGTAAGATGGCTCCCATAATTACATTTTCACTTTCAAAACACTGCACAATCTTATTGGAAGCCTGAGATAAGAATCTTAGCATTCTCTGTGCTGCGGTCTAGCAGCAGCAATCTAAGCACTAGCAATTATTGTAACCAAACGCAGGGCTGGCTGGCTGCTGCTACGAAAGCCAGTACTCGAGGGGCAGGTGCTGATGTGAAGGAAGGAAAGTGGTTTATTTTCAGACGCCAGCCACCTGGAAGACGGGGGACTCACATCTCAAAGCCCATCTCTTGGGAAGGTGGGGCAGTCATGTCTCAAAGCCCACCTCCACCTCTCAGTGGAGGCAGAGGTCCTTATAAGGAGAGAGAGGGGAACAGAACAAAGAGATCAAGGGAGGGGGTTGAAAAGTTCTCTCTGTGCAGATCAGCACAGTCTGATGAGGCAAGTGACGGTCCAGTGTGCACCACCCTGGTTTAGTCATCCTGGCTTCATGTCACCCTGGGTGAAGGTCAGCAAATCTTCCGGAGCTGGGATGCCTGAAGATCAGAGTCTATATCTTTTGAAGTTAGTCCCTAGAATTCTTATACAAACACGCTGTCCATCTACAAGCCACCTACTAGTCAAAGTCAGCAATTACAGAAACAATGTTGAAAGCAAGGTGGGGGCGGTTACAATTCCCCAATGACAGAATTTTTTCCACTGTTACATTATGAGACAGCCACAATGCACCAAGCACTAACTGAGGCAGTGCACATGAATTATATCATTCAACCCCCTAACAACCCTGTGGGGCAGGTACTTTTTGACCATGCTTTTTCAGATGAGGAAACGGAGACACACAGAAGCCCGGTGACTTGCCCAAGGTCACAGATACTAGGCAGCAGTGCTGGCAATCTCAATCAAGTGCTCATACTCCCAACACACTCCAGTGTAGGGTCTCCCTCACTCCTTACTCTGAACCAAACTCCCACTACAACATCCTTCAATCCTTCACATACACTCTCACTCCACCTCAGCTCCATGTTTTTTAGCCTTATTTGTTTGATATTGTTTGACCCCACAAGCCCTTTCATTCCCTCCACCAGCTTCTGCCTTTCCATCTGCCGTCACAGTCAGGCAAGCCCAGTCAGGAATGTTTTCCCTCCTGCCTGGACCAAATTGTTATCATTATGAAGATGATTGTGCACTTGTTGTCATCATCACACCAATGCTTATTAAGCTCACATTACTGCTGAAAAGCAGTGTGACTGGATCTTCAGTGAGTCGTTAAGAGCAACCAACACTCATCAAAGGGATTGTAAATTGATGGTTGTGATAACCCTCCTAATTATCAGTTCCTTTCTGATGACCTCCCTGTTATCCGCAAGTATGCTGAGTAGTCACAGAACCCTAACAGTCCCTATGCTGGCAAGTGCACGCAGCCTCCTGGAGAGTCCAAAATGCTCTGTGCGTGTGAGCGTGTGCGGGTGAGTGGGTCCACATACATACATATATTACTCTAATTGTGCCTTGCTCCTGGTTATGGCAACATAAAGTGCAACAAGATGCCATAAAATAAAGCAGATGAAAAAATTTCAAAAGCAAACAGAGGATTATAAAGTGGTTCCAGGAATAAAGCTAAGAATCCATAAGCACATATGCTGCCCTTTGGCCATAGATTCAGGTCTTAACTTTCAAGAGCCCAAGGTGGGAAGAAAAACTTGACCTTTTGCTTTTTTATAGGGTCTTGATAAACACTGAAGTGGTTGCTTTAGGGATTTCAATTAATGTTAACAAGACCATGAGAGAATTTTACCTGGGGAGTCTTCAAAAAAAGGACATTTTATAGAATGTAAATATGCAATGACCTCAACAATACCCTCCCAGCACTACAAGGACAAGCTTCATCCATCTTCACCTGTCTGCATTGTCACCGACAGTAACACAGATAAGCACAATCCAGAAAAAGTAATTCTTGGGGGGGGGGGG
>VMDR010006558.1:0-44860 GCA_007922815.1 Macrotus californicus | reverse complement strand
TGACATTGCAGTTAACACTAAAGTTTACAAACACATTTATATGGTTTTCATTTGAAGATGTCTTCTTGACTTTTAGTAAATTACTTGATTTAGTACACACGAATGATCGTTGGAAAGATTTATTATTTGGGAAGTCTTTTTCAATGAAGTGAAAGACTGTATCCTCCACAGTGAATTCTAGTGAGAAATGTACTAAAAAATTTCAGGCTCTGAAATAAGAAAGTTCTTGGAATTGTTTTTTCCGGTTAAAGCCAGTCCAAAAATTATGTCATGTTTTAATCGAAAAGCATTTAGATAAACGACATAAGGTAAACGTCTCTACAGCAGCCAAAACATTATCTTAGTTCTTGATTTACAAAATATTAATGTCATTTTTGTGGCAAGAAACCTTTTCTGCTTTAAGCATCTCTTTAGAAAAAGAATGTCAGAAAATAGAAAATGTTAACAGTGCTGTAAAAGTGTTTTTAAAGGCTCATGTCAGCCATGCCTTTGAACTTCTGTTTCTGTAATAAGTCAGCCCAGGACACGGAGGTAGGTTGGCGAGCTTTCAGAGTCTGTGCACAAGTTCCCTGCGGATCTTGCTCCTCATTGGCATTCCTTATCGACAATGACATGAACTCCAAACAAACGGCATGAAAATAAATAACTCCGCGAAGAAAACTAGGGGAAGAGGAAAGGGAAGGAACGAAGCTCGGCTTTTCAGGAGAGCGATCTTTACAGGGAGACCGTAATGACATCAAAGAGAGACCTGTAGTCGGAAAGCCTTCTCCCCATTCCTCTTGTTTTAATGTGACCCACTTCAACGGGTCTCATTTCCTTAACACGGAGGAGACGTATAACCATCAGGGGAGAGAAGAGATGACATTGCAGATGTTTTCTGGCCTTGACTTTCACAATGATTCTCATAAAAAATAAGGAAAAGAAACCAGTGGGCTATCTATGAGTGCTTTTTGCCAAACAACAACTTGCCTTATGAATTGCTGATACATATCTACCAGTGAACAAACGCTACTTAAGAAGATTTTCTCTTAGAAGAGAGAAACATGGGTGAGATACTGTACAAATACGTTCTAATTCCTTAAAAAGAAACTGCCCCACTGCATATTCATGGAAGCCCTGCATCAACAAAGCTTTCCTCTAGGAGAGACAATCCAGATAAAGTCCATCCCCCATCCAACACTAAAAACATGAACACATAAACAGGAGCACCTTACAGTTACACTTAAGAGGAGCTTAATAAGCTACCAGCCCCCAGCGCATGGCAGGCCATGGCAAACTCCAGGACAGCGAGATCAAGATTAATTCTGATATTTTCCTACCCTGCCATCCCACTCCTGAGGGTGAATCATATTTCAAGTCTTGAAATTCACACACAGGTGTATATGCAGAGAAATCTGTAGGCAAAAGTATACACACACACTCAATGTGTGTTTATGAGAGTGTTTTAATATTATATGCATTTCATTTGAACAATAATGCCCCCACATAGGGCATTTCCTGCGGTTTGGTGACTGGCTAGTAGCAGATGATGAGCTTTGCATCATTAATTCCAGGATTTTGTTAATCTCTAGGACATGCCCTTCCCTGAGGTTTTTCACTACCATTATGTTTTGTTTTGTTTTTTTTAATTTAAAATCCAGCCTCTTCAAGCCCAAAGGGCACAGATTAGTTTTATGGGAGGTGCAGTTTCAAATGGGACCTTTCCACTCTCTTGGTGGCTTTTTCCCACTGAACTGACGTGAATTCCCTCTCAGGAGACGAATCACTTTGTAATTATCACTACTATATATTTTGTTCAAACTAGTATGAATCCATCTAGTCAGTAAGGCCTTACGTGCAAAAGTTTCCTCTTCTCCATTTTCTTCCCAGGTTTCAAAAGCAAAGGAATGAAATATGAATGAAAAAAAAAATATTCCATGCTGCAGTTTTTGTTTTTGTTTTTTTTAATTGCTATACAGGCAAAACAGGTGCTGAAATGTGAAACCCTTTGGAGGGATTTTCTCCGTATAACAAATCAGTGCTCACGCTAACCTAAAGTGGAGCTGGGTTTAACGTGGAATGTTGAACAAAAAAAGCAGTGCCTATTGACATAAGATCCATAGATGACTGTCCCAAAAAGACCAAAAAATAAAAATAAAAAGTATACTGTCACTTTAAGAAAAAATAAACTAAAATATGAACTACCAAAAACCCTGCCATTTCCAGCCTGGGCTTGATTAATGATTTTTCTATCTAATAAAAGGTTCACAAACCATCTGTTTTTCTCCCTAATGCCTTGCCCAAAGGTTTTTCGTTCCTATTTCAGGCTCGGGGCCAACTGACATTCCACTCTTTTTTTTTTTTTCCCAGCCTTGTAAACAAACCCTTCTCTCTTTTTAATCTTCCAGTGCTGTTTCCTACCCATCGTTATGCATATTCATTGCGAGTAAACATTTTTAGTGTCTACACTTAATCTCTTCCACTGGCAATTACTGTTCTATGCTGTTTTGTAATGCAGAAGGGCCAACGCTTTCCGTTCTAATAACAGCTGGGCCGCAGATGGGGCCTGCAGTCATTGTAGAAAATAAAAATTTACAAGATGCCAGTGGAATTTATTTCAGTTTTATGGAGTCACAGGAGGAACCTTTCTGTTATCCGCCTTCAGTGAAATCTGTAGGCACAAGGCAAGCTTTTGACATTTAATCAAAGGGGGGTTCAGGTAGGGCCTGGAACAACGCAAGGAAGAAAGCAGGTGGATCGTATTAGGCAGTGCCATGGTTAATTTATTTAGAAGTGATTGGCTTAGATGTGTGCAGCCAATATTTGACATCATGTATATATCTTGTTTAGCATCATGCCTCTAAATTGTTACCACTGGAGAGACAGTGAGCTGTCACTGTGGACCGGACCAGGTGTTTGGTTGGGTTGCTACTTAGAGGTGCTGATGGAGATGGCACTGTACTCACCAAAGACGACGCATTCTGTGTGGTTTCTAAAAGTTGACGCGTTTTTACTTCATGGCACCGTTCTCTGAACTATTGTAAGTGCTCCTGCAGGCCCCCGGAGTGTGCCAAAAGGTTTTTGAATATGGGCTGTGACCTTTAATTGAACAATGTGGCTTAACTGGAAATTTTTTGTTCTGTGACTTGAGTTTGTGAAAATGGATTCCTGTGAAAGGCTTGAAGGTCAGATGTACGCTGAGACACTGAGGCGGGGTGGGATTCAAAGCGAGCCGGGGCATACTGAACAGCCAGGGTGCAGAGAGTGGGTTAAGCGCTAACTGCTACTCCCGCAATGAAAAATAAATCGTCGCACACACACTATAAAACTGCAGCCCAATTCAAACACAGAGCTCTTTCTGGAAGTAGGCACTGTGGTTCTTGAACCCATGCTGCTGTGTCCCCCATCCTGTATCCCTTCCTTACTCCTGGCCCTCTACCCAAAAATGTGGAAGAAGAATCCATGAAAGTCGTCCAAGGATATCCCGCACTCAATTAAATAAATGAACATGGGCTTCCACACTAGGTGAAACCTATGCCAAAGGTGCTTATGTTTTTACATTTGGGGCCCTCCTTTGCCACACACCTTCAGCTGGTTGCCTAGCAACCACGAGAAACCCACTGAGCATGCTCACTGAGAAGCCTAATTGCTATCACAATTTACTTTTGTTGTTTTTTTAAGCCCATTAACCAAAATAGGATGTTTTCCTTTTTGAAGGACAAGTAAGTTCTGCATGGATTTGAAAGGCAAGGGAGTATATTTCGATGCCAAAACAATTCATTAAATGCCGATGACAAGCATATATGCAAGTACATACAACAAACGTAAAAATTGGAGCAGATTGACATTAAATAAAGTATAAATTTCCATTTATTCAGATTTGTAAAGCCTCATTTCTTTTATTCACATGATCATTTTTGGTGGTGGTTTCTTTTATTTCCAAAGAAAGTCACTGTGCAAGAGAGGAGGGAAAAGTGAAATTTTATGTCATATAATCAAGCATAAGAAATTTTATTAAAGAATTTAAATTATTTATATATTAGATAACATATTTTTTTCCCATGCCCTTCCTTCCTTCCTTCCTTATTTTTTTTAACATACTGTGGTTCCAAATCTAAAGCTGAGATTTAGCTCCTGTAATATTTTTCACAAAGGGCAAGAAATCATTTTGTGTACCTCAGAGAAAAAGGCAGTTTTTTTCTAACTTCAAGACAAAAACACGCTTTATGTTAGGTTAACCTAATCTGTCCACTTACTGAAATCTCTCCACAGTAGCCTGATTTTTTCTAACATCTAGCTTTGTAGATAAAATACGCTTATAACTTTAAGTACCTATTGAACTAGTTTTATTATTAAACAGAATACCTTTTAAAATACAGTTTTATATAGTACACATTTTCAGGATTCTCATTATTTTTTTCTCAAATTTTCTAACTCGCCTTGAAAAATTAACTCCCTCTTTTTAACTTGACATATTTTGTATAAATAACCTTATATTTGCATGAATCTAGGGATTTTCATAAAGGCCATACCTTCTCACTGATTCCATGACCCTGTCTCATGCCCGGTGAGTCCTGTGGAAGCAAATGGGACACATCTATTTGTGTCAAATTGCTTTCTTGCTAGGAAACACTCACAGAATAAAGCCTTCCCACTACCCGTTAGGAACAGATATCATTGAGCAAAGGAGATGAAAGAAGCTCATGAAGTAGGAACTGAACGCTTAGCTAAGCCTTAGATATACTCTATCTCCATTTCCATCTCTACTCCCCACACCCAGACCCTAATTCTGAGCTTTTTTTTTACTTCAGCGACCATGGCATTCTGGGTAGAAAATGTTGTCCTGGTGGTGCTTCTATTGTCCACCCCGGAAGAGTACAGAGCTAACTGTCAGCGCAATGGCGCTGTTTCCCTGTGGATAAATGTGTGTGAGAGGTGTGAGGGGTGCATGTGTGAGGGGTGTGTGTGTGTGTGTGTGTGTGTGTGTGTGTGTATGAACCAGTCGCTTTTCCATTTACCATTCCCTCGGAGACAACCAGCAGAGGGAGCAAAATTTAGTACTGGAGCACTATTCTCTGATGCCCTAGCATTGGTGAGAATTCTGGAAGACATGCTGTACAAGAGATTAATAAAATCAAAAGATTTCATTTTATTATGATTAACCCTATTATGGAGAGAAGCAGGTTGAGCGATGTGGGTAATGAAGAGCTAAGCAAGGCTAATTGGTGTAGTCAGGAGACTTGGGAGCCAGTGATTATGAACACAGAGATATAAATGGTAAAATAGGACTTGGTTCCTTTTTATTTCCAAAAAACTACTAACAAAAAACATAAAACACACACACACATATGCATTTATGTACAATATGTGTGTGTTTTAAATTCTGTGGCTGGAAATACTTATGTTCCATTTATATAGTTTCACATATGTTCTTTAATGTGAATATATATGCTCCTTGGGGAAATCTTTCTTCAATTTCATTCATGTTGACAACTTGCCTCCCTCTCTTCTCTCTCCCAGGCCACCGTTTCACTGGTCTCTCTCTCCAGCACACATATAAAAGGACACACACGTGCAGAGACACACACGCACAAACTGAAACAGTTTTAATCTCCGATGCTTTGGAGTTACTAAAATGTTGTGAGAGGAGAGTGATGTTTCAATTTTTCTTTTATCCCTAAACTAACAGGTGACTGGCCGAAAGGGAGTTTGCTCCCGTCCCCCGCTTCATGTGGTTAGCTCACCAGAGCTCTGGCTTCTCAGAATTTAGATCGAATATGAACAATTGGGCGTAAAGTAAGAAGTGATGAGAGCTTTTATGAGTAAAAAGAATTGAAGCAATTGTTTGGTCTTTTTTCCCCTCTCTCTCCAAGTAGGATCAGATTGATTGTTCCCTCTCACCTGTAGTCATTTTCCTACTTTAGTGCATTGATGATATCTGGACCCATGTCGTTTTTAAGTTTTCTCAGCCTTAATCTCTAGAAATCCCGTAGAGTGTGTCCAATCAGAACTCCATTCCAGCAAATGCACCTTCACATTTCTGTGCAGTTCATTCAAAGCAGTCATTAGAATGTAAGGCTCTTAAACATTTTTGCTGAAGCATAAAGATTTTCTTCTTGCCCCCCGCTTTCCTGCGTTTCCATGTTTCCCCCTTCCCACCAGACTTCCTGATGTGCTTCAAAAACATGTATTTTACATTCCCCTCGAAAAACATTCTATTGGTTTCAACTTATAAAAATAGCTATAAATAGCTATCCCCTCTTTTTACAAAATAAAACCTGACATTTTGGCTTTGGATACAGCAAGACTTGTACACCCAGTTCATCTGTAGAAATTCAAAGCCTAAGAAAAAAGTTATTAGAATCTAATATATAGTATACTCATCTCTTGGTTAGAAAAGGAAACTCTTTTCTTTTCTGGTTCTAGACAAAATGGCACAAGGGTAGCAAATAACAGTAAATTTCTGTATACATATATATGTTTCTGACTACCTAAAGACAAATGAAAAATTGAAATTTCCTACTAGATACTTTTGAAGTTGCCAAGAATTGCAAACTAGCTTTCCTCACCAAAGTTCACTTGAGACAGTCCTAACACTGTCGAGAACCCATATTCACAGAAACCAAAAAACCTCCAAACAATTGGCAAACATTTCCTTTTATTAAAAAGGGGGAAACGCACGCCTGCCTAGCGGTTTATTACCACTGATATCCCTCCAGGATCCAGAGTACACAGAATCAACGTGGTTGGACAGTTGTCGAAGGCCACAGATAGAGGAATCTCCTACTGGCTTGATAGATAACACGAATTTTCATAGATTTGAGTAAAAATCGTATATATTTTCCTTCTACGAGAGCAAACATTTCTATGCAAATTTCATTAACATAGACAAAAGAGCGCTTAAACTGGGAGAGATAAAGTAAGATGTTTTTTATTATGGGTTTGAATACTATAGACTTGGTTACTGGATAGGTTTTATGGGGGGTTTTTGGAGTAGAAAAAATCATGACAGTATTTTAATAATGCATACCTAATGTTTATTTTCTTATTAGTAATTGTTATGAAACCAGAATGCTTTGCCAGCCTATCTGACTGCACCTGTTACTAGATATTTCCAAGAGACTCACACACCAATTCTGCCTGAGTACACCGGGTGTATTTCCTGTGGTTTTGATTGTACAGTCAGGGCACAAGCAGTTGGCATTCAAAAAAGAAGGCACATTTTATTCAAAGAGGGGAACTGATGTCCTTGCCACCTCAACCTTAATGAAACACTTTTAAAAAGGACACACTGATTGGAATGGGAAGGGATCCAAACAGAGGCATCCAGAGACAGGAGGGTGAGTGCGTGATAGAGAAGAAAGGAAAATGGATGAGATCAGCAAACCAAAACGATTGTATCCCAAGAGACTTCTAAAAAATCTGTATGAAGTCATTACAGGCACACAGCATAATCTTGTGGGGTGGATGCAGGCTCCGGAGTAAAAAAAAAGTTTGCCCTCAAAGCTGGGCTTCTGCAGAATTAATTCTAAATATTCCCTGTGGTCTGCAGAGTTTTCAGTCCCAAATTGCTTAAATGATGATTATTTGAAGTTCCTCTGACTAATTTTGGCAGAAGTAACATTTCTAGCTGGTTGATTTGGGCATCGAAATGAACCAATGTCTTCGGACATCTGTACCATAGGGACACCCTTATGCTAAAGCCTGACTCCAGCACTACCCTTACAAAAATAGCACATTTCCGCTCATGCAGAACGATGATTAGACTTTCCCAACACAACTCATACTTTTTAAAAGGCACGTCAGAATTTTAAAGTGCATTAAATAAAGGGCATTGGCACATTAATGCAGCTCTCCTTGAGGAAAGATGCCGCACAATTTCCGCTGAACCATTGCACAAACCTTCAATAAAGTTCTCAAAGGAAAAAAAAACACACACATGCACACATTTCTTGATGTTGAGAACAGTGTCCTTGAGAATTAAATAACTTGTACATAAATAAAACTAAGCCTTTAAGGTGCTTTGTTTTGCATGCTGAAGGCAGAGCCTAAGTCCCCAGGGAACTGTTGTTTTGCTAACTTATTTTAAATATTCTCTGCCCCCCCCCACCCCCCCGCAGCTGTTGCCTGCTTGGTAGGAGTACACAGGATATTCTGCCCCGTGATTTTTTGAAAAGGGATGTTATTTTCTCCTACATCTAAACGTGCACTTATAAAAAACAAATGGCTTTCTGTGCTAAAGGGCTTTCAGAATGACCATGACCACGGTGGTGTAGACACACTGGAAGAGTTACAGGAACAGTGTGACAGGTGGATTAGCGCCCTCTTTGCTTTGGCTCTTGCATTGTCCCCTCTGGCAGAGGTGAGGATGACACAGGAGGTGAGGGTTCCGTGTGTGCAGAGCACCAGCGTTATATGGAGCGTCCCATCTGCAATTTTATGTCATGCTCTTCACATCTGTTAAAAGTGACACTGAAAATACCAAGGGGGGTGGCCCATGAAACCCAACCCCAAATTAGGCAGTTTTTGCAGGCTGGAAGAGACTTCACTGAACGGCTGCAAAATCACCCACAGCAGCTGGAGAGATGTGTTCAGTACATTTTACTCCGTGGTCCAGCATATTTCAAAGTTTAAATTCTTAACAAAAGGAAACTGAGATGATAGGGAAAAAGTTCTTTTTACGAGGAAAAACAGTGACAACCAAACACCTTAAGAGACTTTATGGCCTGCTTGGGTTAGAAAGAAATAGCTGTTTCGGTTCTACATCTTTTTTCTATTTCCTAAACTGATGTCAGTTATACTTACTGTCAGTTTGGAACACATAGGAAACAAAACAAAAGAACTTTGCTGTGAGCAATGTTAATAACAGCTTTGGCCTTCTGGACTGTGGATCTGCTCCCAGCAAAAAGATCTGGTAGCTGAGCCTGCCCAGATGATTAAGCTAGAAGAGTTACTGAAGTTCAGAGTTTGAATAATGGCTTTCACCTGGAGGCTTCCAGCCACGATCAATAATTTTGCCAAGAGAAACCCCCAAAAGTGCTCAATGGGATGCAAGTAAGCCCCCTTCCTGAATCACAGGTGGTACCGTCCTGCCTGGTCATTGATGTTCTTTCATGCCAGATAATTTCACTGGCTTCTCTTAAGAGCTGCCATTTCTGAATTCTTCTCTTCTCTCTTCCATGTCACTTGTCCACCTAGAACTGATCCAGATTTCCTCCCAAAATTGTAAACTGCCCAAACCTGGACCAATCCAGCTAGAGTGAGAGTAGATGAGGTCACCAAAAATATTTACTGGGCACTAATGGTTTCCAGTCCTGGTCAAAGACCTTTTTTTTTTGAAAAAGTAAAAAAAAAAATTTCTAATCCAAATTCAGGCATCAAAGATCAAAACGGTTTCGCCCCTCGGAGAACAGGTATGTTTCCCTGTCATCGAGGCACATAACTAAGGCAACATGGAAAAACTTTTCTTGTCATGAAAACATGGCGATTTATAAATAAACAGAGGGTATTCACGCCTCATGTGTTGAGGTGATGTACAGAATTTGGTCAACACTGAATTCACAACATTACAAAAGAAAGTGCTGTGGGCATTTTTCTGCCTGTTTTAGTGAAATGCGGACATTTAAAAAATAAAATGAAGCATAGACTCAAACACCACCAGAAAGAGATTCTTTTGAGCAAGCCCTTTGAGATGCCAGAGAGCAAGGCTCAATTTTCCTTCCCTGAGAAAATGAATTGTGCATCTATCTCAAGGGACAGATTACAGATTTTATAATTCTGATAGAACAACTGTAGCATAGCCTCAGCTTCCCACATGTGGGCTTGCTACCGCGGCGGTGGGGAGTAAGATGCACAAGTCCCATTAATAATAGCAGGGGCATGCTTAATTTCACGCGCACAGCACTGAAGAATTACGTCTTGCTATCTACAGTAAGATTCAGGAAAAGCCTGAGAAATCCAGAGCTCTGGTTCCTGCGTCTCTATGTGAACAAGGAACTGGAGACTAAAGTCATCTGGCAGACAATTACTGAGGGCAAACATCGAGGTACGTGGATACTTTCAGGGTGAATTTGATAAGAACACCTCTGAGATCAAGGTTCTGCTCACCACAAAGAAAGCGAAGTATCAAAACCGTGCAAGTCTTTTTACAATCCCGAACAAGACAAACACCAACTTAACCAAAACTTCTAGTTGTGAAACCCACGAGGGTAGGGTCTGTCAATATGCTGGTCTCCAAAATGAACGATTTTGTTGTCCCTTTCACCACATTTGGACACTGTAAATATGACTGGTTAAGGTAATATTGGCTAGATTCCTAGATTCCTAGAATTTTAGAGCTCAAAGA
This sequence comes from Macrotus californicus, assembly GCA_007922815.1. NCBI lineage: Eukaryota > Metazoa > Chordata > Mammalia > Chiroptera > Phyllostomidae > Macrotus > Macrotus californicus. The sequence goes on along the minus strand of VMDR010006558.1, from coordinate 34,536 downwards.
TATTTTTGAAATAACTATCCTACTTTTAGATAATTTAAATTTAGTAATTAATTTAGTAGTATATTTAAAGAAAATATAAATTATTTTACTTTTATACAAGTAAAAGCAAAACCTGTTTCTCCTCTCGAGTGAATAACATACCCCAGGACTTCTGACTGGGGTCACCCGGCTTTTAGCATGGAAAGGTCTGCCTTCCAGGGACCCCTCCATCCCAGGCAGACCAGGATGGTCGGTCACCCTTCATGGTCCCCTGAATTCCCAAGTCTATTCAGGGCACTGCAGTATCTCTGGGCCCTCAAATCTCAAAGTCATCTCGGCCTCTTGTCCTTCACATCCAAACACTCAAGAGTCTCTGCCTTATATCTGAACACACCTTTTTCTTTACCTTTTTCCTTTCCACTCCTACTGTCTGAAAGCAGCTCAAGCCCCCTGGATCTTCCTCCAGAATTGCTGTGAGTTCCCTCCCTCTTCTTGTTGGTCCTCTTGGCCATTCAGCACCTGGTCTACCCACAAACCTTTGGAGATGATGTTGCTATATTGAAACCTTGTCTTTCTGGAACTCAGTTTCATAACTCTTCTCCTGGCACTCAACACCTCCTGGTCCCTCCCCCATCTATTTTTCTGGCTTTATGATATAGGAAAAACAGATAGCTGCAGGTAAAAGTTAAAAAAAGTGTGTCCCTTTTACCATTCTCTATCACTAACCAGTAATGTTAACAAGGACAAGACACCCCACCTCCCTTGGCTCTAGGAACCCCAGTTGTTCAATCTCATCACCCTTCTTAAAGGAGACAGCTAGTCTAATCGATCTCCCGAAGTTCTAATTTTGAAAACTTTTGATTTTTATGACTCCTACTATCATTGCTTCCAGGCTATGAACTATTGGGTAGCTCTTTGTTCTAAGAACAAGCCCTAAGTTTCCCCAACTCTGTGCATTTTTTGGTAGGCAGTTGTGCCCGCCTTTATCTGTCCCCTTACTTGTCCTGTAACTCCCCCTATCCATTGCTGCCCCATTCTGCAGCCTCAGCTAAATCTGTCCACTTTTTCTGAATTTCCATGGCTCATTGTTTTTAACTCTCGTGACAGTGATCCAATGATTCTGGTGGTATGGTGACTATTACATGTGCACATGCTTGATTTCCTGTGCTCTGTGAGCTTCCAGCCACACGGATTCCATCTTCCTTACAGGGAGGCACTATGGCACAGTGGTTCAGAGTTGTTATGAGTTCAATTGTATTTCCCCTCAAAATCTACAGGGTCCAGCAGAAGTAACACCATTGAATGTGGTTGGTAGGGCACGTGAATGTCTCACACGTAACAGGCAGCAATTTGAACATTTCACCAAAAATGTCATATGGTGTGCTTGAGTATGATATGGTTATGTTAAGAATTACATGCTTATGATTGTGTAATAAAAGATTTTTATGTAATAAAAATGGGCGTTATTTGTGACGGGTCCTGTATATTTGAAGTCCTACTCCACAGGTCCTTGGAACAGGATCTTATTTGGAAATAGGGTCACTGCAGATGTAATTAGTTAAGATGCGGTCATACTGGAACCGGATGGCCCCCAAATGCAACACAATTGGTGTCCTCACAAGAAGACAGGCTTGTAAGACAGAGACACACAGAGAGAATGCCAAGTGATGACAAAGGCACAGGCTGGAGTGAAGCAGCTGAAAGCCGAGGAATGTGGAGGATGGCCAGAAGCCACCAGGACCTGGAGACAGGTGAGGAAGGATTTTCTCCCAGGTTTCAGGAGGAGGGTGTCTCTACTCACCCCTTGATTCCTGGCTCCTGGCCTCCAGAGCTGTGAGACAGTACATTTCTCGTTGTGTTCCCCTACTCTACTTGTGTTGCTTTGTGACAGCCGCCCTTAGAAACCACTGGAGTCAAAACGCCTGGATTTGAAATCTTGTTCTGCCGCTTATTGGTTTGTGTGACTTTTGGCAATCTACTCAAACATCTGACACCTCCATTTCCTCATCTATAATATGACTATGATAAGAGAACAAATGTCCTAGCATTATTATAAGGCATCAAAGAATTAACATATGTAAAATTTACACCAAGGTCTGACAATAAATGTGAACTGGTTTTTATTTTTAGCTTTTAATTTTTTTATCCCTCAATGATATGCATATAGTTGGTATGCAATAAGTTTTTATTGAATGAAGGAAATATATAATTAGATTAAAGAAAATGTAAATTAACCCAGACATATACATTCAGGTTATTTTTGTTGACTTGATAATTCGATCCAGCATGGCAAGATGTTTTGCTTACTATTCATTGTATATCAAAGTGATAAGTAAGGATGTGGGGTCGAGGCCAAGTCCAAATGCTAGTTCTACTGCTTCTTAGATGCGTGACCTTGTGTAAGTTTACTTGGCCTCTGTCAGGCTCATCTCCTTCAATTTTAGAACAGTTCTCACTGTTGCACCTTCTGGATTGCTTGATCCAAATGTTCCTATAAAAGCTTTTGCTTTACTGTGTGACTTAGGATACAGCCTTAGCACATGTGATTTGCTTCACATTTGCTAATAGAGCGGCATACGGAAGAAATCTGCCTCTCTAGCTCACAAGGTCTAGAGCAGGGGTGTCAAACTCATTTTCACCCAGGGCCACATCAGCCTCGCAGTTTCCTTCAAAGGGCCGAATGTAATTTCAATTCCATAACAGTTAAGGAGTAGTTACATTTATACTGTCCTAAAATTATTCTGGGAGATGCACGGTCTTTCTCTGCATGATTTCTCCTGCTAAGGGCAAGTTTGTGCTCCTCATAACACAGACATGGCCAATGGCCCAGGAGTATGAGATTATCTGTGTTTAAAAGGGATACGAGAGGGAGAAGGACAAGAGGGGTTAAGATTGTTGATGAGGGAATGGTTTTAATGGTGGCTCATGGGATCTAAGTTTGGGATCAGTCCCTAGAGAGGGCTCAGATTGGCCTTGAGGCAAGTCTCCTACTCCTGTCCCTGCCTCTGCCCAGGATACTCAAACTGCATCCTGGTCAGGTCATTTCTCCCCGTCTTCTCAGCTACTAAATTAGCTGAGTATAATAATCCCTCAGGAGGAGTGATGGAGGCTTGCAGCCGCTGGAAGCCATCCTTACCAACATGTGGAGAGAAACCACCTAAGAAAGATCCATCCCAGAAGGACACAGATTTCAGAGAGGCGGTGAGGTGGAGAGAGAGAGAGAACCTGAACTTGATAGCATCATTTGTACTCCCAGACCCAGAAAAGCTCAGGAGCTCAGGGACTGTGGGTTCCTTCATTGAGCCAATAAATTCCCTTTTTTTGCTCAAGCTGGTTTAAAAATGTGTTTCTGTCACTTCCACCCAGAGCACACCTCGCTAATATAAGCTTCGAAAAATTCTCATTCTAATAGAGGCTGAAAACACCCTAATTATTAAACATCTACTAGTTCCACACAGGGCCAGGGCCCTCTCTACCATTACTGAGTGAGAAGGTACAGGCTGGGCAACAGTAGGGTTATATCAGTTCATGTGGAAAACACTACAATAATGAATGGATACTCACACAAGAATAAGCTGTGTTTCTTGTACTCACAACTGTAAACCTGCTTTTGCTTCACCCTGTATGCATATCTAGGAACATGGTAGCATTGATGTCCTGTCAGAAAAAACTAAACATTCAACTTTACTTCGCCCAGTTCAAACAGACACTAATATTGGAACAGTGAACACCAATATTGGTACCCATCACTTCATAGGCTAACCTTAATATTTTCAAAATGTCTTTGAAACACCTCTTTTTTAATGAAATGTTCAAGGTGACTTTCCTTTTGTTTCAAAAACTGATTACATTTTTAAAGGAATATTTTTCTTGCAGCTAATGTTCATGAGAGAAACTTGTCCATTGTATTCTGGGTGGCCTTGAATGATAGGTGGCTACTGATGACAGAATTAATGCATCTATGCTTCTTCAGAACGCCTCCTTTAAGGCTTCTGCTTCAGTGCCCAGGGCAGAATTCCACAACCTTGGGCCTTTGCTCAAGAATGTCTTCCTTTCAGAATGAGCCAAGACCAGATTAGGTGTCTGAAGAAGAATCAACTAAAAACAGAGAAGATACTTCAGGCTTAGGGGCTGCGACTTCTCAAGGCCCAGTTCACACTCAAAAGTGCATTTGGTGCTAAGACTTCAGCCTGTTTGGAAGGGCTTATCATAGCTAATGACAGGAGTCTTGGAGCTAGTACAAATGCTAAATTTTGGGTCCACAAGCATGGAAGATTGCGTTGGCTGGTGAAAACTGCCAGCCTGCTCTTGCCAATTTGAAAACACTCAAAGGGCGGCCCCAGAACCTCTGGGCTGGCAGGAATGTCCCTGGCTGTGCCCTCCCGTTGGCCACTGCAGAGGAGGGAGAGCCACGATGGTCATGCTCAGCTGTGAGCCTGCAGGCAGCCTGCTGGGCTGGGCACGAGCTAGAGTCTACATAAACATTTTCCCTTCCTATGCCTGTGGAGAGCGCTCTGCAGCAGTTGAGTGCCCGCCCCTCCAAGCTGGGGCCTTGGGGTCTTCTCCAGAGATTCCCTCCCCTTTTCTATTTCTGTCCAATTTACCATCATGCATCGTGCCCTCCCCCTCCCTAGCAAAGACCCTCAGATTGGCCCTCCCACCCTCCTTCCTCTACCAATTCTCTAGCCACCTGCTGAGGCCGAGGTGACAGGTTGGTTTTTTTTCTTTCTGTGTTCACTGCCAGGGCCAGTTTTATAGATGGAGCAGAAAGCTACCCATGAAGCCTGATTTCAAGGATGCACAAACATTTGCAGGGACCCAGTAAACTCTCATTCCCCTCCACCATGCCTGACATTTTTGCAAATAATAATAATCATGACAACTTGCATAAACATTAACTATGTGCCTGGTACAATGCTAAGAGCTTGTCTGTATATTAATGGGATGAGGTTTAAAGTGTCGAAATGTCTGGCAGAGGTTGTCCCATCTTAAGTTTATACTAAGGTGTCAATGGCTGACTGCAGAGTCATTCCTGTCATAATCTTCCCTAGACGCACAGAAGACATAAGTTGAGAAAGATGAGGACAGAGGGGTCTCAAGGAGAAGCTGTGTGCCTCAGTGGTGAGAAGAGGCTGAGAAAGGGGGCATGGCATGGATACAGTAATGAACCGATGCCATCGCCTACTTCATTCCAAACCTTTCTCTCTCATTCACTTCCACGTGTTCAAATGAGACATCCATATGGTTTCTCAGGAAGGTTGAAATTCTCTTTCTACATCCCCTTCTCATACTCCTGTAACGGCTCCCCGATAACCTGAGAAACAAATTAAACCTTCACAAACTCCAGGCAGACTCAGCTGAATCCCCCTTCCCTCGCCAGCACTTCCCTTCCTGAATATCATAGTTTACATTCTTCATCCCTCCTGCTTGTCAGACCTTACAGCACAGTACAATAATCAGAAAGTGGTCCTGGACAGCAAACTCTACGCCTGATTCAGAGCTCACAGAGCACAATGCAATATGTAAGTATAAAATGCATAACCTTTATATGCAAGACAAATATTAACCTAATATTATACTACTGTCTTCAGGATGCTTTAAAGGGATTAATTACATGATGTCTGCAAAGCAGTTTGTGAACCTCCGGGAAAGGTGCTATATAAATACAAGGTATGATTATTTTTAGGAGCTTCTACTGCTGACATTCAGCATAGCATGAAAGAATGAAAAATTATCTCCATGTTCCCTGTCGTGGTAACAACTTCAGCTTAGGGTTTAGAAAAAACCATTTATAGAAAGTGCTAAATATAAAAAAAGCATTCCTTACATGAGCTCATCCATGTAGCTTGATCTAGGGAAGAAGAGACCTTTCTAAGCACAAACTTTTAAAAATTTTCTTAAACATGAGACCCTTCCCTCCAACCCCAGGCCAAAGAAAGAAATTTAGAAATTAAAAATCTTTTCACTGAGCTACTCAGGCCCCTGGCTCCAGCCCAACAGCCTGACACCAAGAGAGACCCTATGTTGGATGCGTGTTGACTGCCCCATTCCTAAAGTTCTCCAGGGGAGAGGGTCCTCAATCAACTCTGGCCACCTGTTTCAGTTTTACAACCATGCTACTGGGAAGTCCTTCCTGGTACCTGACTTAAAGCACTGTCCTGGAAATGTACCAGGTTTCCTCCTATTTATCCTCAGTGAGCCCACAGCACAGCCAGTGAGTGACTTTTTGGTGTAGTTAATATGTTCTCTTTCTGTTATAGTCCTTCATGTTTTCAACTTTGGACACAAATGGTTCTGCCCTAGAATCGTTTTCTTCAAGTCTATTTCCTCCACATCCATCACTGTGAACCCACTGCTCTTATGGAATAAAAGCTTCATGAGGACAGAGAACTTTTTCTCTCTTGTTTACTGCTAGATGCCCTGCATTACAGAACAGAGCACATGCTCATTAGTATATATTAAGCAAGTGAATTGGGTTGTTATGATGATTAATTCAAGCATTAGAGTGCTTAGCATGGAATAAGTGAAACCTGGCTGGATGTTGATGTTAGCCTATGTCCATGTCCTTGAACTGTCCCATTTATTTCTTAATATCTGGACTCTGAGAATAGAGTAGCAAACAAGAGGTACAATGGCACCTCTCAATCTGGTCCACAGACTTGGATTGCTTTTAGCTCTCACAGCTTTAAAAGTTTTAAATAGCTTGCAAAAATTTAAATACTGGAAAATATTACTTAACATTGTGCATTTCTAGCTTCTCCTGAAAACTCAGAAGACTTGGCAATAAGAAGACCCCATTCCCACATAACAGTGGCCTGGAGTGAGCAGCAGCCTGCTCTGTAAACAGGTTGGCTTTTCTCTGCTAGCTCCCATCTCCACCAGGTCTGCTGCCTCATAGGCTCCACCCACCTGCCCTGCAAGTGGATCAGATAAGAGCAAAGTTGGGGACAAAACATTCAAATGAGCAACTGAGGTGGGTGGCCACTTCTCAGCCAGATATGGTACCATTCAGATGTACCCATAGTCAGGTCATTCATTCCTCAAAACACCCCTGTAAGATAGGCGGCGGCGGCATCATCATCATCATCATCATCATCATCATCATCATCACACAACAGATAATTAGATGCCATGCAGAGGTAAACTGAAGTTCACACAAGCCCAGCAGGACACCCTCCCTGTCTTCTATTTCCTTTGACAGTGACCAGATTACTAGTCCAGTAGTCCGCAACCTAGACCGAGGGGTTATAGCTGCTCTTTCCCCTCCCTTTTGTTACTGATCACACCCACACCCACATTTACATATTGCTCAACGCTGCTGCCACAGCTTTTGAATTATAAGTGTAGAATTGGGAGTTGTGCTATAAAACATATAACCTGCGAAGTCTGAAATATTTACGATCTAGGTCTTTACAGAAAAAGTTTGCAGACCCCTGGCCTTTGCCTTTGTAAAATGTGAATACTTAAAAGCAGCCTTAAGATGCCATTTGGCATCTCCTGCTTCCCAGGCAGGGTAAACTAGAAACCATATCGCACTGATCATTACCCAACTAAATGAGAAGCATACTCTCATCAGAAACATTACTTTGGCATCAGTGTCACTGACCACGTTGTGATTCTAGTGATTCTATAAAAAATATACTTAGAATAGATGCACGGTTTCCCCTAGGGAACTTCATCTAAACCGGGATACAGAAAACAGTAACATAAACACAAACATAAATATATGTACTCATATTTATATACAAATATACACAAATATACATAGCATGTATGTATACATTACAGGAGTACATAAACTTAACTGAGTCCATCTAAATGAGCAGGAAACAACTGGCAGAGGAAGGCCAGGACCAAGGCAATCCTGCTAAAGGAGGAGATGCCTTTTGAGAGTGTGTGTAGAAATAAATCTATCTTGGAATAGATGTAGGACAGCAAATACAAGACACATGGGTGGCCACAGACAACACCCTGTTCACTCCTTGGGACAATCACGGGTGCTGCTAAATCAGTTACTGCCCTTTTACCTGCTGGGCCTTTCCATGGCCTCAGAATCCTCCTTAACACAGCGCCCCATAGGGCCAACTGTGTTGTATCAGCTGAGCAGAGCTGGCGTGGTGGAGAAAAACCTGGACGTCTCTTGAGAAGAGAGACTAGTTAGCAATGGAAGACAAGAGATTTTGTTCTTATCTCCATCTTATTTTTAGAAGCTCAGGCATTTACACTATTTTTATCCCTTGGCAAGGTGTGGGTAAAATGAGAACAAAGGAGTTAATGAGCTCCTGCTAAGTTACACATGCTGAACAATTGTAAAGTATTATTTTTATGGTGTAGGCACTTAATGAACATAAAAATATGGGAAATAAAATAGCAGGGGCTACAAAAGGACGGCTCTCCTGAAATAAATGAAAAGCTTAGCTTGCCATTTCCCAGAATGAATGTTTTCTATAGATTTGAAGCACTAAAATGTTCTACTTAAAAAAATAAAATAAAAGTGACCGTTTGGATATAAGAAAATGAGACAGGTAAGGCACTGAAGGAAGACAATGTTATTGATGGTGTTGAATTTAACCTCTTTAGAGTTCATTTAACACACACTTATAGAATACCTACTACCAGGGAAGACACACAGTGCCTGCTGCCTTTGAAAATGCAGTGATGCACAAAGAGAAATTAGTGGTTCCCGCAAATCTATTTTTTGGAGTACAGTGATATGATGGTGTGAGTTCGGAACTGAGGTCAGGTGATTGCTACAGATTGCAGTACAGTGGATCAAACACATAAGGGTGTATTTTTTGTCAGGTAACAAAGTCAGGGTCAACAATTTTGTTGTTGGTTCAGCAAACAGTTTAGAATGTCAGGGCCAAAGACCCTTCAATTTTCTTGGCCTTTCTCTCATGGTCTGATGGAGCTCCAGCCCATACATTCAAATCTTAAGCAAAATGAAAAAAAAAAAGTAGGAACAAAAAAATAGATGCCTGCCACCTGAGGTAGGCCTTTTTAAGGAACACTCCCAGGACCTCTGCCCAATGGCTTCCACTTGCCTTTTAATGGCCTCCCCATGTGCAAGGCAGGCTGGGAAATGTGGTAGGTTTTGATTTTTTTTTTTTTATAACTAGCCTCATTGTTGTCCAACAGTGTTCTTTATTGAGGAGGAAAGGAATGGATATTCAGTACTAATTAGCAATCTTAACCACTTGTATAAATGAACTTAAATAATAGACATTGTTAGTTGTTGCAGGACATTAACTTTTCTTTCAAAGAGTTTCACTCTAATAGGGGACATAAGGTATACACACACTGAAATAGGAAGTAAGTTATCATCTGGATGAACTACTAAATACCCAAAGGATACAAAACTGTATTATAGATTCAACAAAATGTCACAAATGCTTTTTATTAGGTAAAGGGAGGATAGCTAATTTTTATTTCCAAATGTCCCACAATATGTATTTACTGAGGTGGAGAGAGAAGGCATCACAAAGAAGGGATGGCATGATTTTGTTCCCACATCTATTACTTCATTTTTCCATTATAACTGTGGCATTTAGAAGAATGCCAGGGCATAATTAGGCATAATGAACATTTTAATAACAAATCCATATGAACTCAGGTTCAGGGACTAAAAGGGGAAAGAACCGAACGCCTAGGCTGGATGTTGGGCTGAGCCATGAGGATCGCTCTCTACACTCAGAATACACAGAATCACAGACTGTTGTGTAGCCTGTGAAAGTGATGGCAATCGGGGCCATCGTTCATGCCTCTGAATCCGATTCATTTCCCATTTTCTAAAGGTAGGCATTAGTGGAAGAATGCCAGAAAGTGATTAACAGCAAAAGAAGGTAGGGATCTGGCACGGTGCGCCACCTGAGCTGTGAGATCCCCTGGATCTGGGCATCAGCACCTTCCCAGTGCCCCCTGACACATGTACTAAATAGTCCTCTTCACACAAGAACTTTTAGTACCACCATCTAACCTGCCCAAATTGCTTATCGGCCCTAAGTCACACAATAGTAAAGTAAGATTCTCCTGGGCCTACTGGTACTTCCAAAATACTTTGAGGAGCAATAAGAGCAGAGTTGGGGACAAAAGCAGGCTGGGAACCTGTTCTAAAGTGCCCTAGCTTCCTCCAATTCTTTGGTTATGGCACCAAGTAGCCAAGAAGGACTACTTTCCTGTGGAGGTGTAATCCAAAAAGCCATGTCCTAAGGAAATGTTCAAACATGAGCCATTTCTGTTTCTTCCAACAGTGAGGTTATCTTTAACCCCCACCCCTTTGGGGGCATTATCTTTTGACATAATAGTGTCCTTGCCCTATCCAACTAGCAAAGCATTATCCTCTTGATTATGATATAAACAGTGTCAGGTGTCCACTGTACCCCCTGCTCCTTGTCCCATCAGGTCTATCATTAATCACCATAAGCACTCCCTGGGAGATCGGACACCCTCAGACCTAGCTGTTAACACTTCATGTCCTCTTTCCTTGCTGAATTTTTTCTGTGGCACTTCTCTCTACCTGAGCCATGAAGTATGTATTGTTGCTCTTTCCTGCAGTCTGTCTCCCCCTCTAGAATATAAGGTCAAGAAGGCAGAAACATTGTGCTGTTTTATTTTCTGCTCTATCCCTAGCGCTTGCAAATGTGGGACTAGAGTAGACTGTCGAAAAGTATTTGATGAACTGATGAATGTCAGTCAGTATTTACTGAGCAATTACTAAGAGGCACTACTGAGCAGAGATAGTGTCTGGAGCTAAGTGTTGCTCAACCTAGGAGGCAAGAAGGGCATCAAATAACAGTAATACAAGGTAAACCACAGCTGATGTCATACGAAATTTGGGTAACGGGAGAGCACACTTCTGGCTAGGAGGGAACAGAGAGGACTCAAGAAAAAGTAAAACACTGAGCAACACCATGGAAAATGCATACAAGTGAACAGAAAGAGATGGTGGGAAAAGACAACCTAGGGCAATGGGCCACAAACGCAAAGGTGTAAAGGCTGCAACTCATTTGTTGGTGAGAAGCATGAGGGAGTTAAGAGCCCCAATTTCAGAGTGACAGACCTAGATAAGTTCTCCTTTCCACTTAACAGCCTTGTCAACTTGAACCAATCGCTTAACTTTTCTAAGGTTCAGTTTCCCCACCTATAAGAGGATAATAAAAGTAGCCGCCTGGTAGGATTGTCCCAAGGACTAGAGAAGACATTGTATGTAAAGTGCAAAGTCCAATGTCAGTCAATAAATATTTTTCGAGCACCCGCTATGTGTCAGGAACTCTTGTAAATGCTGGGGATACAGCAATGGAAAAAGATGGGTAAGGTCTCTGCCCTGGGGGGCATTTCTCTGTATCAACATAAGACAGGTGATAAACAGACAAGCCAATAAGTGAATAATGACAGGCACTTACAAGTTTTATAAGGAAGATACGTAGGGTAATGCGACAGTGACTGGGGTTAGCTGCAAGCTTCGGCTAGTATGGTCAGGGAAGATCTCTAGGAAAAAGAGAGATTTGTCCAGAGACCTGCATGTGGAGAAGGAGGCAGCTACCCAAATATCAGGGGAAAGGACAGCAAATGCAAAGGCCTTGGGACAGATCTAGGGTTGCGTTGCCTGAAGTTCAAGTTTGAATGAAGTGATGGTGTGAGCCCCCTTTAGTCTGAGCCAAAACAAACAAAGGTCCATATGCTTTGTCACTGGATAGATAAAAGTAGACAGGTTTTACTCTGTGATTTGGAGGGAGAGTGGAGAGAAATTGCTGTGAATAAGAAGTTGAGCAGGCTTTATGAGGCGGAGAGAAACACTCTGATTTACATAATCAGAGGGGATGGGCTGCAGGGGGACCTCTTAGACCATATGGGAGACAGAAGGAGGTAAACAACCCCGGCCAGAGGGTATAGGGTTTGGACCCATGACATGGCAGTGGATATACAGAGAACAGGTGAGTCTGGAGTACACTCTGACCATACAAACAACAGAACTTACTACAAGTGGTCTTGACATGGGGAGTACAAAGAGAGTCATCAAGGCTAATTCCTTGGGTTAGAACCTAAACCTCTGTGTAGACAGTGCCGCCATTTATTCAAATAAATCTGGGGTGAGAGACTGATTTTCAGAGTGGAAAGACTGATATTAATATTAGGGGAATGTCTACTAGATCCCCAAGGGGAGGAAGTCTGTCAGTTGGGCACATAACCTCCGAGGACAAGTCTGCTCTGGGCACAGAGTCCTACTCACCGTCAGAGATTACTAAATGGAGACAGTCTTAATTGCATTTCCCAAAGGATTTCTCTTGCTTGCTACTCCTAGTCTTGGTTGACTGTGGTATTTGGACTTTCATAAACCTTCATTTGGGCGTTCAGGTAAGGTCTGGGCCACACCTGATGATTGGGAAGAAATGTGGTTTAAAACATTATGCCAGAGAGATAACCAGGGTTGGGACAGTGAGATTAAAGGGGATAACTGTCCAGAACTACTATTATTATTGCCATCTGTTTAAAGGAAGGGTGTTATATTAGCAAGCTGACCATTGAGAAAACTGACAAGGTAAAACATAGTATGTACTTTTGAAAGATCCTAAATAATTATATTTAAAATTATCTAAGGAAGAAATTTTGCATTAGCTTTTGCTAGGCTTTTTTCAACAAGTATCAGCTGTGATGTGCAAGGGTAAGCTCTGATAGTACTGAGTTTTATTTTGTAGAAATAAAATTCTATCCAAATGCCTCATCCTTTCCAAGTTTTAATCTTTCCACTGTTATGGTGTCTACCTGCAGTAAATTCCATCAAGAACATTCTAACTATAAGAATACCAATGGCAAAGAAAAGGAATATGCTACATACAAAGGAAAACTATGATTTGTATTTGCTATAGACTCTACACTGGCAAATAATGACCCATGGGTCTAATCCAGCCCACCACCTGTGTTTGTAAATAAAGTTTTATTGAAAAACAACCATGGTCATTCATTTACATAGTGACTATGATTGTTTTCATGTTTTTATTGTTATTGCAGTGAAAAACCCAACAGCAGGAATGAGACATCATGAAAGAGACCAGATGGCCTGCAAAACCTAAAATATTTACTTTCTTATCCTTTACAGAGCAAGTTTGCCAACCCCTGATCTAAGGTAAGGAGCCCAAAAGATGCAGTGGACTCCCTGAGCACATTAGATCAACGTGAAGAAAATGATGTGCTGAGTAGATACCGAGCCAAACAGGAGCAAGGACATTTCAGTAGAGGAAACAGCATTTGTAAAGACCTGGTAGTATGAGAAAATTTGCAATATTCAAATAACTGCAGGAATTTGGTATAGGGTGCATGGTATCTAAAAAGGAATAGCCATAACCAGAGATGAATGGGAAGGTAAGATCATAAAGCACTTTTGAAAAAAAGCTTTATGGAGGTATCACTGATTTATAGTACACTGTGCATATTTAAAGTGTACAATGCAAGAACTTCTGACATATGTATGTACTCATGGAACCATCACTGTAACAATATCATGAACTTACCCATCAGCCCCTGAAGTTTTCTTATGTCCTGAATGATACCTGTCTCCTGCCTCTCTCTGGCCCTTCCTTGTTGCTACAGATTGGTTTGAATTTTATATATATGGAATCATACAATGTTAGGGGGTGAATTGTGTTTCCCCAAATTCATATGTTGATGTCTTATGAACCCCTAGTATCTCAGAATGTGCTATATTTGAAGATAGAGTCTTTAAAGTAACAGTTATATTAAAATGAGGTCATAATGGTGGGAGCCAATCCAACCTTACCGGTGATCCTATAAGAGGATATTTGAACACAGACACACACAGAGGGTACACACACATGTAGATATAATGAGAAGACAGCCACCTGCAAGCCAAGGGAGGGGGCTGGCTTGGAAGAAACCAACCCTGCCAACACATGGATCTCCTGTTTCTAACCTCCAGGATTGTAAGAAAATGAATTTCTGTTGTTGAAGCCACACCATCTATGGTGCTTTGTTATGGTGGTCTCTGCAAAGTGATACACATATTCTTTTTTGTCTGATTTCTTTCACTTAGTGTAACTATGTTGTGGTACGTATGCATAGTTTATTCTCTTTTATTGCTGTATTCCATCATATGAATATACAGTTTGTTTGCCCATTCACTACTGATGAGTATTTGGATTATTTCAGTTTCTGATTATTATGAACAAAGTTGCTATGAACATTGGTATACAAGTCTTCCTGGACTCATGCTTTCATTTCTTTCTAGGTACTATGTAGGAATGGAATGGCTAGGTCATTCGGTAAATGTATGTTTCACATTATAAGAAGCTACCAAACATTTTTCCAAAGTGGTTGTACCATTTTACCTTCTTATCCACAGTATATAAGAGCTCTATGTCCTCTACATCCTTGCCATCACTTGATATAGTGGATCTTTTTAATTTTAGTCATTGTGATAGTTGTGGTTTTTATTTGCATTTCATGACTGACTGACAACATTGAACATCTTTCATGTGCTTATTTTCCACTTGTATATCTTCTCTGATGGTGCCTGCTCAAATATTTTATAAGGGACTTTTTTAGATTATGCTAAAGAGTTGGGGTTTAATTCTGTCTGTAGCTGGAAACCATCGATAGATTTTGAGCGGTGGAGTATACCATTGTACTAGATCAGAGACCCAGAAAGCTCACCCCCATGGCAGGAGTGGGAATGGAGCACAATTTCAGATAGGAGGCTGGAAGAGCGGTACGAATAGGGAAGATGGGAGCTGGGAAAAATGGAGATAACAGAGACTGGGCAGAGGGAGGAGCCAATTCCACAGATGTTTGCAGGTAGAGTCAGAACTTGACCACTGACTGACGCACCAGTTGGTGTGCAGTGAGGGACAAGGAGGGGTTTGGATGGCTCTGTGGTTTCTGGCTTGGAGGCCAATAAGTCATCTGCTGGGAATGGTCATCTCCAGTGAACTTGGGATAGAGATTAATCACATAGTAGGTGCCAACTCCACGATTTTGACTGAGTCAAAACAGAGGCATGCGGAGAAGGAGGCTAAACATTGGCAATGGTGAAATGAAGAGTTAAGTAACCTTTTTTTCGCAACAGCTGGACCTACCATCCTCTTCTCATCACTTGTCAATTTCGTGAGTCACTGCCTCCCCACTGGCCTGCTTGGGCTAAAGGTCCCTCCTCTGAGTCCAGGGCTCCCCAGGCAGGCCTCTATCCCTTATACCCTTATATCAAAATTATTTCTTCCTCACACTAGGCAGTAACCTTCTGACAGTCAAGAACCAAGTACTATTTGTGTACTATCAACATCTAGCAAGGTCCCCAGCATGGGCAGGCACTCAACAGAGTATGCCAACATAAACTGATAGAAGGAAAGTATAGTAAGGAGCAACACAATGGGGCTGTGACAAAGCTTCTGTTATAATTCATGCTATGTGGTCAGTGGAGGCCAAAGCACCTTCTCCTTTGCCCATTGCTGGAGGGACAGTTTGGAGGAAATCTTGAAAAGTTGCAAAGATAATGAACTGCTTTAGCTTCCTTCCATGTGGGCTCTCTGTGCTTGTTCCACCTCAAGGAGAAAACCAGGGGCCCACTATCCCCCTCTACAGCTGAGCCACAACCCTGCTCTCTGCAGTGGGGTGTTCCCACAGCCTGCAGCCAGCCCCAGGTGGCAGGAGAGGTGGCCAGTGCTTCCCAACAGCACCGGAGGCACAGTTCTGGAATCTTCTTGTCTCTCAGCACAGTTCTTGGTCTTTTAGCTGTTCATTCAGAAGCAGTGAGGAGATACTCTGGGTCCTTGTGTTCCAGCATAATATTTCTGTTTCCTCAGGCTGGCACTCAGTCTTCAGCAGCATCCTGTTCTTTAGGAGGTGATCTCTTGTTGGAGAGCTCCCCAGTGTCTGTTGTTATGATGGAGACTGACTTTTGTTCCAGACTAGTGGGCTGCAGAGACAAGACTACACTACGTGACACAACATGAACAGAATGCTTGGAACATTTTCCAAACTTTTTTCTCCTTTCTTCATAGATCTTCCAGAAAGCTCACTCCTTTGTGTCATCCCCTTATATTCTCATCCATCTTTGAACCTCAGGAGTTTTGCCTTGCTTTTGGAATTGCAGTACGTAGAGAACCACCAACAAAGTGACCACAGTCTCATAAGTTCTCTCCTCTCTTCATCTACCTTCCCCCACTTTCTACAGACCCTCCACTTCCTTCCCAATTTTCTTTCCTGACAAATATTCTACTGTACTCACCCAAGTCACATTCCTCCCCAGAGACAAATCAGAAATGCATGGCATTCTTACTGACATCAGGCAGGAATTTTTCAGTTCAGGACACACGTCAGTTTTTCTCAGAAGAGAAAGTCAAAAATTGACCAGCTTAAGTAACATGGAAGACACGGGAGCATCATTTTCAGTAATTATGCTGCCACTGTCCCTGCTCCCTAATTAAGCCAACAACTAGTACTCTATTTGAGGCCCTAATTTCTTTCCCTTCTCGTGTTGTGAAAAAAAGATGTCCACCCAAATCTCCTTTTGAGCTGAAAAGTATTACAATTAAGTCTTGAGCCAAAGAAAAATTAATTTTGGAAAGTTAGAATCAAATGTTCTGAGTTACTCATGAAGAAAAGGTCATGAAAATGCAAAATTTTTTACTTAGTTCAGGAAAAAAAAGAAACATTCAATTTTTGGAATTCCCTCCATTCAAAAATCACTTAAAAAATAAACCTGAACTTTTTATGCCCTTGGATTCCCATAACAAACCAGTCATAAGCTGTACTGAAAGAATGATACTCAAAGTGTTAAAGTACATGAATAAACTCACTGGTTATATACCAATGAATTCATAATACTAATTGGCCATCTCTTAATTCTGCATGTTATTAGCTAGGGATACAGATACTATAAATAGTGGGCAATTCCACAGTAATATTTATTTATGTTCTGGAAATCTATAACTCTTCAAATAAATAATGGGGCCACATTATGAAGTCAAACTCCATGATGAATTTCATCCTTTTTCAAATTTTCTGTTCAGAATAAATTAGTAAGTCTTATTTAAGAGTTGACCCAAGTGGTGTTGTGAAAGTGTCCCTTTGCTCTCCATGTTCCCCTATTTTAAACTATTCCATTGCATGATGGAAATGAGTAAAAGAGACAAATTATGAACCAAACATGTGCTTTAGTAATCTAGCTGTATTTGTAATTTCACATTCCCTTAGGTTATAGGAAGTAATTAAATGTTTTTTTGCTTAAAAAGTCACCTGGGGGCTGCATGGAGTCCTGAAGCAAACTGTGAATAGAGGCATCAAATAATATTATTGGATTTTTAATTCTGTGAAAAATAATTTAAAATATGAATCACGGAAGGTGACTCTCAATTAGAAAGACCCACTTACAGAGAAATCAGGAGTAGGTTGACATAGCTCTGTACCAAATAAATCTTGATGTGTTAGTTGCTTGAGTTTGGCTTTAAGAGTTGTCTCAGACACCAGAGGGTATGTGTAGCCCAGGTGAAGGCCTCGGAGTCAGGACTGCTCACTCCCAGATCCAAAGTTGCATGAGTGCGGCTCAGAGACTGTGGAGGAGGTGGGGTCTCCTTTGGGGAGATACATTCTCCCACCCTGGGCACTTCCTCTCTGGGCTTCCCAGTACAAGGGAACTCTGTGGCTCGCGTATTTTCCAGACCCAATCCCCCAGATCAGACCAAACCATGGGCACCAGCTAACTAGGCTATTTCTGGAATTGCTGCTTCTGTCCTGAAAGTCCTGGTTAATCACAGGAAACCGAAGCCAAAATCAATTCCACTGATATTTAAGTCACAGCACACAAGAGCCACCAAGTGCACGAAAGCACAGCAAGACATGGAGGATCACACCCTAAACCACCCCAAACTCCCTGCAACTGGCTGCAAGTCAGCTCCAGTGCTATATTAACCTCACACACGTGGCCCTACGTTTTACAGGAATGCAGAATCACATTATGGAGGTGACTTGATATACTACTCCTAGCCCAGCTGCAAAGCTCAGGAGACCGAAGAGACTGGCCAAGCAACAAAAATGAAAGAAACAAGCCTATCTTAAGGCAATAGGGAGTGGTGGGGCCTGGGTGAAACATAGAACACACACTCCACCTAAAGAGGGCAGTTGGTCTCAGTTTCCACCAGCAGATACCTTGCAGAGATACAGGTCCAATGCTGCCTAGTTCTTTCTTTTTTTCCAAAGAACTAAAAAAGCTGGACTTTTATGGGAATGCTCCCAATTTTTAAATGTTGGTAGGTAATAAAAAAATTTTTTTGAATATTGTGTTAACCTAATAAAACACAACTGGGTACCAGATGTGGCTCAAGGACCGACAGATTGCAATGTCCAATTTATATAACTCATTGTAATTATATATAGCCTGTGTTCCCAAATACATCAAATACTATTTTAATGCATTTTTATAAGACAGCACATTTTTTTCTGCCTCAACGAAACGTTGCTTCTGTTTTTGATTTCATGTGGCACTCTCAAGTCCAATTCAACATTTTAAAGCTGTGGGTTTGGATCTTCCATTCTTGGTTACATTATCTTAGCAGTTTGGAAGAGTACTTCTTACTGTTTTACAACATAATCTCCCCCCTTTTAACTACAACAAAAAAATCACGTTTACTCCTTTTTCTCCCCCCAGGATGGAAGGTAGTAAAATTCCTCCCCACTTACTTCCCCAACAATGACTAGCGTCGTCATCAATGTCAACAGGAACGTGAGGGGGAAAGGGATTCAATTGAATTCCTTTTGGTGCTTAGTTTCTTTCATAAAAAGAGAAGTGAATATTCTGAGAAATGTTTAGATTTGTTTGAAAAATCAAGAAAGAATGTTGTTGTTGGTTCAACACCAGGCATTTTTGGTGAAGCGATAAGATTTTTAAAAAGCAAAGCTTTTCACCAGGTGTATGACACCATTTCACATAGCCATTTGGGTTTAAATGGAATGAAACTGGGAAAAGAATGCATTTTGCATTTGTAATTCAGTTAAATAGCTGCAACACATGAATTGGTCTGCTGGTAGTTCCCCATATGTTCCTTTAGTCATTTCAACATTTTCTGCACTACCAGTACAAATGATCACTTTTCTCTGAGATTTAACCTCTTAATAGTTAGGCTTTTTTGCTTTTGGATCTATAATTACTATTACCAGAGTAATTATAAACAACACTATGAAAATTATTCACCAAGTGACCATCACGAAATAATATTTATGTGCACATGGAGACGACATATTACTCTACCATGGCGGTACCCAAAATCTTAAGTACCATGCAAATTCTCACTTAAAAAAGGGAAATGCAACTTCCCCTTTCTGAGATATACTCGGGACTCTGAACTGATAATACAGTACCTTGCTCAAATCATCAAGCCATGAGAGAGAAAATATGAGTACCTATTATTCCTGTGGAAAATCACTTTTATGTTTTACCTCTTGTGACATCCTTTGAAAAACTCAACTTTCTCAGTTATATTTATATATCACATACAGTCTCATAAATGTCAATATCACTTTTACATTGATTGCCCTTGGACCTGCCTTCTTGAACCTACAAAAACAAAACACTCCATCAGTACATGACCAGCAAGGATCTATTACATAGTCAATATCTGGGCTCCACGCTTCAGGAGCAGATGCAACTGGGAAGACAGCACATAAACTTCTTGTTTTCCCAATCACCAAGTTCAACACCTTGAAGTCAGATTTGAATCTTCTCTTCCCTGCTTCCCACATCTAATCAGTGGCCAAACCTACTATCTCTACTTCCACAGTATTTGATGCATTCCTTCTTCACTGACAGCTCTTCCACACTAATTGCAGAATCCCACGCACCAGTTAAAGATGGAATCCATGGGCATAATATCATTTGCCATGTCTGAATACACATGCCCAAAGCCAGGCTCCAACCTCAAGTCATGACTAAGTGATGGGTAGTGGAGTCATTTTCAAGGAATCTCCAAGCCCAGCGGGGAGATGATGACCCAAGAGCTCTTCAAAGCACTTTGGAATGGCTGTCAGTTTTAAGGAATGTCTGGATGAGAAATCTCATTTTTCCTAAGACCTGCCCTAGATGACCTCATCCTTTAAGAGAATCCACAGGGCTTCGATTGACAGGGTGGGGTGGGGATAATTTCGATCTGAAATCACTGAGGGGAGGGGCTGGTATGTTAGGTGAATTGAAGAGAGTACATAGGGCAGGGGTTTTCACCCTCCTTCCTGTTTCAGATCTAGTAGTGTAGCCACCTTGAAATCAACCTGTAGACCCAGCATAAATGGAGCCCAAAAGTTCCCGAAGCTCTTCTAAAGGGGGCTGAAAGCTTAGTGGAGAAGGGTAGAATGCCCAGAGATCTGGCATGATGAGATGGAGAGAGACCTTGCAGTGGATGCTGGGAGTAACCACCCAACCAGAAACCAAAAGGAAGGTGTGGCCATGATGTTATAGGTCTGCAGCACCAGTGAGAGCCAAGGAAACCCCATGCCAGCCAGTACAGGATGTAGGTCCCTGGTTGAGCTCAGACTGGCCAAGCCACAAATCGAATCAACCTCTCACCCCATTCCCAGAAGCCAGCAGAGACACAAGGGACATCACCCCCAAAACCAGAAGAGCTGAAGGACTCTGACACCGCTCCCCATCAGGGGGCTGAGTGAACCAAACACTTCCCAAGCCAACCCCAGTGCCATTCTTAAAAGGAGTTGCAGACAGGACAGAAATAACGATATTAATGAGCAGTAATACTTTTAGAGAACTTCAAATGACAGGTCACTTTCTGAGTATTTATGTGAACTCATTTAATTCTCCCAATAACTTTTAAGGGGTTTTATCATATTACATTTTATCCTGACTTCACATCTATAGAAACAGAGACAGAAAGGGTGAATCACTTGCCTAAGGTCACACAGCCTCTAAGTAGCAGAACTGAGATTCAAAGCAGGCAGCCCAACTCTACAGCCTTCACTCCCAGCCATTTCACAATGATGGCTCTTTGAAAAAGGAGGCATATTATCACATGGAATCTTACAAGATGGTACAGGAAATAAAGCATGTGTACAAAACCTAATATCCAGGAAATGAAGGAACCTTCCCCTTCCCCAATAGACCAAGCCACCATTTTGAAAAAGACTTGGAAAGAGAGAGAGCTATTGAAAGATGATAATGATGATAAATACACTGCAATCTTTTTACATGCCAGGCATTGTTCTAAGCACTTTAGATGTAGGACCTCATTTACTCCTCATTATAACCCTGTGAGGTAGACCAGTGCTGGCCCATAGATGTGATGACAGAAATATCCTATTCTGTGCTCACCAATACAGAAGCTATAAGTTGCATGTGACTACTGAATCCTTAAACCGTAGCTGGTGTAACTGAGGTTATGAATTGTTACCCTCACTTCATTTTAGTTATTTTACATTTCAATTTAAAGAAGCTGAAGCACAGAGTGGCTGTGTAATTGTGTCAAAGGTCAGAGAGCTGATCATTGGCAGAATCATGGCTTAAACCCAGGCAATCTGACTCTGGAGCACACATTTTTAACTGTAACACGTCCATGGGAGATCCTGAGGGAGTGTCCAGAGTGCTGAGCTTTACCTAAAGGTACTACCGTATTTTGCCATGTATAATACGCATCCATGTTTTAGTGCAGCCTGAGTATAATGCACATCCTTATTTTTCCCTCAAAAAAATGCAGGCAAAAAAATGCACATGACCCATGGGAAAATACAAAATGATTGGATGGCACACTTTAGTTTCTTTCTTCCCTTAGTAGTTGGGGCCTGATCTGTAACTGACAAAATAAAGACATTAAATTTCCATTTAGAGTGTCTCAACTCTCCTGTCTGTTCTCCAGCATACACAATGTGTTTTAAACAGTGTAGGAGAGGCTGTCCCATTTGGCTGGGTTTCACTTGCTTGCCCAGGATGCAGAGGGCCGCGCATCTATTGTCCTGAAAGGTCTCCACCAGGAAGGGTGCAGCTAGTGTGTGGGGCAGCTGAGCCTGTCTATTCAAGGATGCCTGGAGGCAGCTCACAGGGGCAAAGGCCCTGCCATCCAGCTAAAGGAATGAAGGTAAGGAGTCAAGATCACAAAGAACGTCTCAGGAAGTAGAGCGCCAGGAAACTACAAAGCAGAGATCAAAGCCCAGGGAAAGATACAAATGTGGGGAGTCAAACTGCGAAAATTTTCTAAAACCAGAGGCGTATCTTAAAACTGGCAGAATGCTCAGAACGGATACACCAACCACAAAATTAGAGCCTGCTGACATCTTGAATATCTTTAAGCAAAAGCTTACCTCTCTCCCTGGTTTCATGTCAGCTGTGACCCAGTGACAATAAATATTTGTCCCCTCATTCTAAAGTCAATGACTTGTTCATAAAGTGCTCTTAGCAACTCATGAAGAAAAAGGACCAAAACATACCATAAAGTATTTCAGTGAGATTAAATATTCTTACTATAGTTTTTCTGGTGCTTTAGTTCATGCATGAAAAAGAATTTAATTGTATCCAGTTTTTCTCTGATTTCAACTCTGTATGCCTCTCTCTGGGTTCAGGACAATGAAGCTGAGAGGTCAGTTTCGATGGATCCCATCTTGAAAAGTAGTTTTCACTGGAAATTAAAACAGGGATCTTTTTTCTATTTTCTTTTTTGAGGAAACTTTGGTTCAAATAAAGCTGCTGTTTTTTTGGAATAAAAGATCACATTAAATTTTTGAGTAAGAGAATCCAGTGAGAACGCCCTGGAAACCAAGGGATTTTCAGGGCAAGTTTTTTCAAAGCCAAAGCGAGTCAACCCACTGAAATGCCCCTGTAGGACTCAGTAAAGATGGTTAAAGATGTACTATGAGGAACAAAAACCTGGGGGAAATTGTGTGCCAAAGGGGAGAATTTTGTAATTTCAAATATGTGTGTGTGTGCGGATACATGTGACATTTGTGAAATTTCAAAAAAATGTTTCCGTTTTGCCAGGCAGCGCTCACAAAGCCAAACGGCGGAGCTCTGCACAAGCACCTAGGCCAAAAGCAACCAGCAGCTCGAGCCCACACAACAGCACATTAGCAAATATGCCAGCTTCCCTCGCATCACGCAGTCAAAGAAAAGAGAATCATAACGCTGGATTGCACAACTAGAACACAAGTTAGAAACAAAAATGCAAGACAGAAGTAATTTAAGGGGCAAGTTACTCTTTTTGTACCAATGGTGCATGATCGAGAGATACACTCCAATTTCTTTCCATGTAGAATATAGGCCAAGAGAGTTTGCAAGTTTGTATGACTAGAGTCTCCAGCCACCCTAAAGAAATCAACATTTGCCTACCTTCTGTTGGTCTGTGGAAACACCACAAGCCCTGGTCATCTGTGCTGCTGAATGTCAGAAAGCAGCAGACAGCAAACGTTTTCTGCAAAGAGGGAGATGATAAATATTCTAGACTACGTGAGCCATGCGGTCTCTGTTGTAACTACTCAACTCTCCCACTGTAGCATGAAAGAAGGCATAGACAACATGTAAATGAATGAGCATGGTGGTTCCAATAAAACTTTATTTACAAAAGCAGATGGAAGACTTCAGATTACCAACCTCTGTCCTAGTAAATCTGATAAAGGAAAGAAAATCTGATAAAGGAAAGAGTACATATTTGAGATACTAGAACAAGAATTATATTGACTGATATTTGGGGGAAGATATATTTATTCCTAAATCTATACAATCCTAGTCTATACTAGATTTAACTAATCTAAGTCTAATATTTTAGTATAAGAACCAGAATATGGTGTAGCTAAGATTGTAAATTCCCTAGTAAATTTCTGCTTCTGTTTCACCATTCAATTTAAATGTTTCCTCTCCAAATGAGACTACCCTAAGCAAATTCAGTTACTCGACTCCTCTTCCTGCCACAAACACTGGTTTATAGATCAGTGTTAACCTCTCTGAACTTTGATAGCATCACGTTGTGCCTAAAATACAAGCAGACAACTGAATAGGTGACTGCGCAGTCTTTCATTCTTTCACTTGAAAAATAATCAAACTCGGAATCCTAAAATATAGTAGAGAATTAATATCAAAGTTTAGAAGGAAAAAAGATTTGGGATCTCAATTCCTAAGCCCAAATTACTTAATAAAGCCAATTACAGATACTCATGGACTCAGAAAATTTACTGCCCTTTTGAAAAACTTATTCAAGAGTTTGTACCAGAAAATCAAAACCAAATCCAACAAGGAGAAAGACATGAGATTCAAGGAACAGAGATAAGGATAGCACAAAACATATGATTAGATCCAAGTAGTCACGATAGTGCATTTAAGCTTAATTCAATCACTGGGCGATAATTCCTTATAAAATAGGACCAAGATACAAACTAAATCAAACATAAGTTTGAAATGGGATTTCTATCAGCACAGAGGTGGGGAAAGGATGAAAAGAGTAAAGAGGACAACTTTCACCATCTTGTCTTCTTTAAGTAGGAGGTGAGAGACACTCATGTTAGAAGTCGGTAAAAGGGAACACGTTCCCATGTTCTTAAAAAGTCAGCCCCAGCCCTGGCTGTGTGGCTCAGTGGATTGAGTGCCAGCCTGGGAACCAAAGGGTCACCGGTTCGATTCCCAGTCAGGGCATATGCCTGGGTTTGGGCCAGGTCCCCAGTAGGGAGGGGGTGCACAAGGGGCAGCCATGCACTGATGTTTCTCTACGTCTCTCTCTCCTTCCCTTCCCCTCTTTCTAAAACTAAATAAATCTAAAAAAAAAAAACTGCCCTAGATGAATATTAATAGTATATGACCTTCAAACAAGTAAACAAATAAATAACAGAAAAGAAAAAATTCAATCACTCCAGGAAAGGGTAAAAACTAATTTACATTAAAATAAGAAACCAACCCATATTTCAGAGTGAGATCAAATTTCCCGATTCGAAGACAGAGAATTTCAGATTAGGTTTTCCATTAAGCCAAATCTAGGTATACCTGTGTCCAAGAGATACACCTAGAACAACATGATTCAGGAAGGTCAAATCTAAAGGGATGGACAAAGATGCAGCGAGCAAACGCTATAATATAAAGCAGGAGTGGCGACATACCAGTTAGTCAAGGCAGGAGGCAATAAATGAGACAAAGACAATGGCATCTCTAAAGAAGATGCTGACTCAGTACATCGACACTCAGCTCTCAAGCTACATTAAAAGAAATACCTGAGATCCAAAAAGCAATTGACAAATTTAATGTCATAATGAGAAATATTAATGCTTTTCTCTCAGAGACTGATGGAAGAATCACACCCCAAAAACGGAATTTGAATAGCACAGTTAACACGCTTGATTTAATAAATATAGGGGGAACTCTGTAATAAAGGAAGCGGAATAAATGCCCTTTTCAAATACCCATGGAACATTTATAGTAGTGATGATATATTAAACCAGAAAAAAAAATTCTCAAAAAAACTTAATAGTAGAAATCTGCAAACCATACCCCAGAGATGTGACTCAATAAAATTAACATTAACAACAACAACAAAAATGATCAAATTAAAATCTATCCACTGAAAAGTTAAAAACACTTTCTAATTAGTCTTAGATTGAAAAGAAATACATAATTTGTATTATAGACTATTTATAAAGTGGTAATGCTGGCAGCACTATGCATCAAAATTTAAGACCACTTTCAACTCCATGGAAAGCAGGAAAGGACTGAAAGTAAGAAGCTGAGCACGCAGTCTAAAAACCCGGAAAGTGAGCCTCTGCTCCCTGCAAAGAGATGAACAAAAACCAGATGTGGGTATACAGACACGGAGAGGGATCTAAAATAGAAAAGAAAGTAGTTTACTTGGTCGATCAACGCAGCGTGGTTACCTGAAGAACAGTACAACAAATCAGCTCAGGAAAAACAAAAACAACGTTAGAAATGAGAAAAGCGGCTTAGCTCTAGGTACCATAAACTTGAAAACCTTCAGAGAAAACTACGTGTGATTTATACAACTGTACTTTAAAATGCAGATGAAGTGAATGATTTTCTAAGACCGGGCACTTTGAGCTTACACCGAGTCAAGAAAGGTTAAAAAAACAAAACAAAACAAAACAAAACCTAACCAAACAACCATAAAAGAAATTAAAAATTTAAACAAAGATTAATCCCCTTCAAGTTTTGTTTTATGGATCCTTCTAAAATAGATAATCTATATGATTTAATATAGTGCATAGCAAAAATAAATGAAAGTATTAAAACATATCACAAGCTGAGCAAAACTGCAACATCCAAATCAGATGGTGTACGGGAAGGAAAACTAAGCATCAGTCCAGCTCATGCTTTTCAATGCAAAAAGTCCTGCATAGAGTGCTACTGAACTGAATCTAGTCAGATACTAAAATACAAAGCAAAGTAAACCAGAAAATTTATACCAGGATCATGAGGGTTATGCCAGAAGCCTGAGGATAATTCAAAATGAGGGCACTCGGAATGTAAATTAGCACCTTACTAAATTAAAGATAAATAATCATGATTCTGTCGATCTATGGTGATACATTCCATGACAAAGTTCACTGTTTTCTAAATGTTGATAAAAAACTTCTTTAACTTCGTGAAGACCAGCAACCTGCAACCTGCACGCTACCAGGGAACTTAATGGTGCACATGAGACACACTTTCACTCCGGAATAGGGCAAGAATGCCTGCCGTGACTGTGATGGAATGCTGTGCACGAGGGAGCAGCCAAACCAATAGGACATGAGCAATAAAGGATATAAATAACGTAATTAAAAAGATCACATTGCATTATTTGTGAACAATATACAAAATCACTCTGAAAGCATATTAAAACATATAAAAGAGTTCAGTTAGATTATTAAATAAAACAAAATTCAAAAATTAACTTTTCTCAACACTAAAAATAACCCGTAAGAAAATGTAATGGCCAAAAAAACACCCCATTGAAAGACCAGCAGAACTGGGCTGCTCCTGAGGTTGTAGCCCCAAGGCTCCCAACTGTGCAAAACTCCCCTACCGTGCCTTGAAGGGGGAATCTCTTTCTTGCCTGATGATGGGCTAGCGGCGGCCCTTGAAAACCGTGATCTTCAAGCTGATCTCTGGCATCCTGTTTAACACTTGTCCATCAACCCTGGGTTCACTTCACTGTCACTTCTTTTGCCCATATTTTCTCCACCTCAGCACTACAGCAGTCCCCCCTTATCCAGGGGGGATAAGTTCCCAGATCCCCAGTGGGTGTCTGAACCCTCGGATAGGACTGAACCCTCTCTATGCTATGTTTTCTTCCTACCCATACATACCCAGGACAAAGTTTAATTTATCAATTAGGCCCAGTAAGAGATGAACTACAGGAGGTAATAAAAAAATAGAACAATTATAACAATAAGCTGTAATAAAAGTTACATGAATATGTTTTTTTTCTCTCTCAGAGTATTTTAATGTACTATACCCCCTTTTCACTTCGAGGAAGCGCATTACTGCTTCTCTTGTGGCATATCCTGATTGCCAGCATCACTATTCTCATGCTTTGGGGCCATTGTTAAGTTCAATAAGGGTGACTTTATTTATGATCCAGAAACAGTCCATCTGATGACTAAAATGGTTACTAAGGGGCAGGAAGTGGGGCATGGGTGGGGGGCAACATCTACAGAGTGGAGACTCCAGACAAAGGGGCAAGTCATGCCCTGGGCCCCTCGAGATTTCACCATGCTAATCAGAACAGCACAACATTTAAAATTTATGAATTGTTTCGTTCTGGAATTTCCCATTTAATATTTCCAGTCCATGGTTGAGCTCAGGTAACTGAAACCAGGGAGAGCAAAACCACAAATAAGTGGGGACTGTCACACGGACGTTTTAAGGAGATAATTCTTTGTGGTGAAGGGCTACCCTGTGCACACTGCAGGATAGTTAGCAGCCTCCCTTGTCTCTACCCATTAGATGCCTGTAGCTCCCTCTCCCCAGGTTGAGACAACCAGCCCATAGGGCCAAGTGTCTCTTGGAAGGAAACTGCCCCAGGGGAGAACCACCTGGGCCCAAGCATCAGGACCAGAGACCTGAGTAAACAAGCTTTGACTCAACTACTTAATCTGGCAGCTCTTAAGAATCCCAATACTCAAAAAAGTGACAAAATATGCAAAAGTGTTCTTGATTATTTTTGTCCCATCACCTCAGGTATTTAGACACATAATCTTTAAAAAGAGTGTTAAAAGTGAGAGTATAACCATACTGTCTCTTGGATGCTACCAATCAGCTCTCAGCCTTTGAATCTACTGGAGTTGAAAATTAAAATCCTGCCCTGGCTCGTGTGGCTCAGTGGATTGAGTGCTGGCCTGTGAAGAAAAGGGTCATGAGATCAATTCCTGGTCAGGGCACATGCCTGGGTTGTGGGCCAGGTCCCCAGTAGGGGGCTCATGAGAGGCAACCACATATTGATGTTTCTCTCTTTCTCCTTCCCTTCCCTTCTGTCTAAAAATAAATAAATATAATCTTAAAAAAAAAGAAAAATTAAAATTCTGTGTGGCTAAGAAAAAAAAAAAAAACTTATATAACTGCCTGAAAACCCCAAACTGATGCTGTGGCTCGCAACACAGAACAAACAACATACAAAAAAGAAATGGTCACACATATTTGTAAAAGGCCTGAATACCAGAGTTTTAAAAAATGGTTTGGTTTTTATTACATCACAAAGCAGAGGGTGTTTTTACCACGACAGTGGTACATGCTGCAGCTTCAGCACCTCTTCCCAGTATTGAGGACAAGTGGATTATTTATTTCTTAAAGCCCTCGCCATGGATTTGTGAAAAACAAAGTCAAGGGCTCTGAACTTCACAGGGTTGTAGGCCAAAGGTGAGAGCGGGAGGAGGGGTAATGTTTTAAAGTGGAGAACCAGTGATAAGGTCGCTCAGACTTACGGGAAGTCACAAGTTGTTTTTGCTCCCCCAATGGCAGCTGTTTGGGTTTTAAAGGTTTATTAAAAGTGGACATTATTTACACCATGTTCATACAAAAATACAAGCAGTGTTTCCCCAGCACCTGTGGCAGATGTTTAAGGGGAAAAACTGAGCTCACATAACCTCAAGAACCATAAACATGCCAGGCTTTCCCAAAATAATGCCTCCCTTTATGGCAAGTCCAGCCCCTCGTTTCAGGCCGGATCTCTTATCATGATTTGAACTTTGATGAACTGCCTCTTCACCCACCTTCGGCTATGAAACTGTCAAGTTTTACAAGCTAAACAGGTTCCACCCTGGTCAGTGCCCGAATGGACGTGCTCCAAGGAAAATCAGAATGTTGTCTTAGAAAGCAGTGACTCAGAAAGAGGTGTGTGTGAGCCTCTGAACTGGTGGT
This sequence comes from Macrotus californicus, assembly GCA_007922815.1. NCBI lineage: Eukaryota > Metazoa > Chordata > Mammalia > Chiroptera > Phyllostomidae > Macrotus > Macrotus californicus. Next base: position 5,231 of record VMDR010006558.1, on the reverse strand, counting down.
TCAGGTCCCAAGTTCCTGGCTACTGGGAGGGAAAAAGTAAATAAATAAAAAGAAAGATTTTCAGATAACCCTGTCTGGATAGATAACTTACCTCAATGGGAGACTTCTCAAAGTGTCTTTCCAAGGGTCCTCAATATAACACGTGAGCTCTTGCTACCTTAGTGTTTATAATACGCCAGTACCTATATTTTGGTTCCTGGCATACAATAATTGATTTGTTGCATTCTCCCGTGCTCTCTCATTTAAAACATGGGCTTTTCTGCCCATTTGCCCAGATGCATTTCACCTTGGTCTGATTGGCAGGGTTAGCTGATTTTGGTCTGGTAACGAGGAGTCAAGACTGGGAGAGGGAGCTCCATGGTTTGTCACTTATGGCGTGGAGGACAGGAGGGGCTGCGAGGGCAGTGACTTGGCCAGGCAGAAGTGATCACACATCTGAGCAACACATCTGAAGGCCATTTCTCCACAGCAGTGAACGCCTAGTCTACGAAACCCTCTGGTATGATACAATGTGACACAACATCATATCACCATGACAACATCAGGATGCAAACAAGGTCTGTCCAGAAAGTAACCAGCCACCTACTATGAAAAATAGAGGCATTTATTGAAGAAGATACAAGGAACACTGTACACAGGACAATGATGCCTCAGTCCCCTTCAAAGTAGGCACCTTGGGATCTCACACAGTTCTTCCAATCGCCATCAGCTGCCTGGTTGAATTTTCCTGAATCTCATCTATGGTATGAAATCGCTTCCCTTTCAAAGGTGATTTTAATTTTGGGAAAAGCCAGAAGTTGCAGCGTGTCAAGTCTGGGCTGTAGGGGGCTGAGTCACCTGGGTGATTTGATGTTTCGCTAAGAACTCTGCAGATGTGATACATGAGCAGGCACGTTGTTGTGATGAAGCTGCCAATCTCCAGTTGCCCATAGCTGTGGCCTTCTAAATAATCCGAATAATTTCCGTGGAGGAATGTTCAAGCTTAACACAAAATTTGATGCAGATCCATTGCTCTACTTTCTTAGTCATTTTGAATGCGACAGCCACACAGTACACATGCTCCCTCAACGGTGTCTACCAGCCCCACTGACTAGTACAGTGAAGTCATCATTGTTCACAAAAGTGCATTCCAGTCCACTTTCCTTGGCTGCCAGGTTACATCGATATTTTGCAAACCATTCTTGTTATATGAGTATTAACAATGGCTGGACTTTTTCTGGACAGACCTTGCATATTGACATTTTATAGAATCTTTGGCAGTAACTGAGATAGGGTGGGCACTGCAAGGTACACCAAACACTCTGAAGAGCCTCCACGCTCCCTCAAGCCCTCAGTTTACCAGACTGTCATGTTAGCATCAAATATGGCATATAAGTTGCTGATGGAGGAATCCTCTTTCCAAACTCTGTTCCCAGGTAAAATCTCCTTCCCTGGACTTCCCTTCTCAGAATCTTTCCTTCTCAACAGCTCACATCTAGGTAAAGGGAAATTTTACGTTGTTTACGTTCAAAGAAGCTGATTTCCTTCCATTGGAACCTGGTAGTTCAACCTTGGCCGATTGCTAATATGTCTCAGATGGCAACTCAGGAAACAATCAGCTTGAAGAAGGGGAGAATGAAGCAAGAGAGGATTTTAGAATCATGTCTAATCAGCTTCTGCATAAGGAAACCGAAGGGGAAAGGGGCCAACTCCACTAGCTCATTGGTGTTGGAGCCAAGACTACAATTCACATTCCTGGCTCCCAGGGCTTTTGATAACTGCATCCTATCTAGAGGTCGCTCATAGAGGAAACACACTTGCTAGTACAGCTTCCTTCACCTCACACACATAAGGCAGATAAGGAAGGGTTTTAGTGCTCTTGATACAGACGTCTTTCTTCTAAACGGTTTCTCCTTCTCTGATTTAAAGAGGTTTATCACTCATTTGAGGCTATTTCCTTCCTGGAGTCTCGGGAACTATGTTTCCTTCTGCGTGTTTGTGGTAGGGAAGGAAGAGGGGAGAACAAGGTCCAGTAATTACCTACTTCAACACCACTCATACTTGCAAGAAAAACATCTATGGACTACAGTTGCACTTAGTGAATCTGTTTGTCTCTAGCCAATTGTAAAATAATATTTGCTTGGCTGCATTATAGAGAAACATCAGTCACAAATCAAAGAGGAAAAAAAAAAACCAGGAGCCTCATTGTAGTTCCATAGTCACTACAAATGGAAATACACGTTAGACCCTTAATGACTTAAGTAAAAGTGGGCAAGGAAATTGGCCAAGAATTGTTTGCACAGGAAGTTGGTGGGTGAGAAGAAGGTGACTTTGGCAACTATGCAGCTCTATAAAGCCCTCGATATCACTGGGAAAAATGGTTGGATTTTTCCCCTCATGTTTTTCTCCATTTTCCCTTCAAGGAGACTGTTTTTGCCGTAACATAATTGCTAGGAGAAGGGGCACCCTAGGGATGGCCCTGAATGTCATATCTCAAATTAGTAATGTACAACGAATCCCATACCCCGGTATACTGGCCCAAAGTCACCCCATTTTCACCTGTGTGTGTGTGTGTGTGTGTCTTGCTTTAACCTCTCACCTAATTACATTTGGTTTGCTGGAGGGAGAAGCTGGAGGCAGAGACCTTAGTCACTGCACAGAAGGAGCCCACGGGCGCCATTTCAGCCCAGCTCTGCTGCTTCTCTTTCCTTTCATTGTGTTTGTCAAAAGAGATGGCAGGTGGCACCTCGGAAGCCCTCGGAGATACGTGGATCAGAGGGCGCAAGGCTCTTTCTGACCTATCACATACGTTTCTAGCAGGTGAGCTTCTGATCTTCTTTTCCAGTTTACCCCAGAGTTGAACTGCAGACCATAAGGAACTGCTGCCTGAAGAAAAGAGTAAAACTATATGGAAAAAAAAAAAGGCAGGTCCATACACCTCATAGGCCAGGAAAAATATTGAGTCAAATTACAGCCCATGAATTATTTACAGCATTTCTCTTTGCTAAATCTAAGCAAACATCCCACTTGCATCAAATCTACTCCAGGAGTTTTAGCTGTTTATTGTGAAATCAAGTGTACAATAGCTCTTTCATGAAACATTTAGCTATATCTTTAGCACTAACAAATATCACACATTTATTATGAGTGCTTCCTTATTATAAAGCTAAACACTCAGTGCATGAAACTTTAAGCTCTGTATTCCAAATCATTATGAACAAGATGTTTCCTCTCAGAGAATTTATTCTGGTGATGTGGAATCTTTGAATAAATAGTGACGCTGGTATTTTTAATAGCTGTTTCCCACCACGTATTGCAAAGGAAACATTAACAAGGGCTGAATTCATAACTCAGCATTGTACAGGTCCCAGATTTAACAACATTTATGGCCAACTATAAATTATTTTATATGTGAATGTTCTGCCACTTGGATAATTTCACTTGGCTACATGTTCTCCACCTTATCGTTGTGGACAGAAAAGATATCCTATGAAAATCCCTCGGTAACAGTGGGATATTCTCATAGAACCAACTTCAGAAGGTAGGATGGCACATGTCTGTAATCTCTCATAATTTAACCTAGCCTTTTCATATTCTGTGACAAAACGTGTTTCTGAGATAACATTGACAATAAGGCTCTACTAAATACTTATCCCCCATCTTCTTCACTTTCCAGTCCTTTTGATCTGTGTGGTTTCCACTCCAGCACCAACCCACTCCTGTTTCATGTTCTTCTACAAACATTCATTAACATCATGAAGGAGTATTTGCTTTTTTTTTTTTTGCTTAAAAGAGTGTATATCCTCTCCCTTTTCTGATTTTAACAAAGTCCTCTAACAAGGGAGAGTATTACATTTTACCATTTTTCTCTAAATGTTGGCAATGTATTGTATTTTATAAACCTCTACAACTCATGAGGTCCTGAACTAGAAACATAACTTGTTTTAAATTCATGCCTATGGTTCATTATGAGCCTAAGAAAGTGTGTGTTACTTTCCTATTTGCAAAGCATCACTTACACTCATAGCATGTCATATTTGGAGGACATGGTAGAGGCTACCAACATCCAATGAGTCTTAGGCAGGGGAGCTTTTAAAACACATGTGCTAAGTTTCTTGTTCATGAATTCAGGCTTAGCGGTGTGTTTGTGCATGAGGTTGGGGAGGGGGGAGGTCAGGAATCTATTTTTTTAGCTCTAGGAAATTTTTTTTAATCTAGGACTGAAGAAAGTCTTCCTCAGAAAACCACAAAACTAAGAAACATTAAAAAATGTAATATTTGGCTCCACAAAAAGTTAAATATTAAGAAACAAAAACATCACAGAGCCAAAAGTAATAAACTGGAGAAAATGCTTACAAAAGGTATTTTCTACCAGAGATAAAGAGCTCTGACAAATCAATAAGAAAATGAGTTTCCACCCAAATTCATTCATAAGAGCTGTACATTAGAACAATAAAACAACACTGTCACATATCTGATCGTCAAAGATTGAAAAGTTTGGTAGTTTGGATTCACGTAGTCCCCACTGGTGCAGTGTACATTGGTGCTACCACTCTGGAGGATAATTCCTAATATTTGTCATGGAGAGCACTTCTGTGTAAAAGGCAATGCCAGATTAAAACATCCTCCCACTCATATCTATATGAGCTATAAGAGCTCTTAAAACAAACTTTAAAAAAATATATCAGGGGGGAAGTGGAAGGGGATAATGGGGGGGAGGGGGAAGGGTTTTCAGGGACATCAATAAAGGACACATGGACAAAACCAAAGAGGGTAGGGTCAAGGGTGGAAAGTGGGGATGGGTGGGGGGAAATGGAGACAACTGTACTTGAACAACAATAAAAAATGTGTATAAAAAATGTATCTGCAGTGAACTGTCAAGGAAAGGAATAGCAATGTCATTCCACAATCTACAAAATGTCACCAATAAGATATTGATGCCACTCTTCTTCACTCCTCACCATACTTTTACTGCCCAGAAGTAAAACTGAGGGCAAAATGCAAACAGACATATTTTTTTTTAAATCTCATGAATATTCCCCCATTTAGAAAGAAGCCTATTGAGGGGGTGAGTAAACAGCCCGGGGAAATGGCAGAAATAAAAGCCCATGATAGATTCATTCCCCTGCAGAATTTCAGTAATGGAAAAAGACAGGCAGTGTCTCTAGTAAGTAGAGTAAATGGGACATTTAAATTTAATAAAATACATTTAAAATTCCATGTGGAAAAAAATACAATGAAAGGAGGAAGAG